>CAJUYD010000077.1:35000-37500 GCA_910591665.1 Ectemnius continuus
ACACGTACCACTCGGCGCGCCCCACATATAGCAGCAAGCGCACACGCGCGCCCGATGCACACCGAGACAGAAGACGATTGAGCACAAGACACGCACCGCGCGCGCCTCTCGACCGCCTGGTCTCTCGTACGGCGTCGCGTCGCAGAAAGAGTGCACAACACACCACACACCACACACCACCTTGCATGGAAGCCGCGCGCGTCGCTACTCGCGACGCGGTCTGCGTGATGCTTCTTCGGGTGCCCTGTGTGCGTGCTGCGTGTGTGTCCTCTTAGCGACGACGAACGACGCTCTCCTCGAGAGAACCAAGAGGCGGCGGTTGGCGACGCGCTACAAGGGCGTCGAAGTGCCGCGTCTAGTCCCGTGTTGTTCGCATGACGGCGGTCGGATTGTTGTGCCGCGACGCTGCGTGGGACTCGCGCTGCGTTTGGTGTTAAGCGTGTATACAAAACGCGTACGAGCGATGGATTGAGCGCTCGTCGGATGATGCCGCGGTACTCACGGAGTCACCAAGAGCGTGACCGGGCCGCGCTGCCGACGTCGCTTTAAACGAACGACGAACTGAGAACACTTTTCTCTGACAAGTGGGAGAAAGGCAGTGGAGAATTGAGAGAGAGACAGTCGTACACGGACGCAGAAAGGGAGAGAAAGCAAGCAAAGCAGGCGAGAGAGATGATGCACACACAAATGTGTTGTGGTGGTGATGATGATAGCGAGGAGGGAGGGAGCAGGGCGCCACAAAGGAGAGAGAGGAGTAAAGAGAGGGACAGCGAGAAGGAGTGCTGTGCCGTTTTGTGCCGAGTGCCGAGCGCTCTCGGGGAGACGGAGAGGGTGAAGGAGTAGTCAGTAGGTCCAGTAGTCAGCGCAGTAGCGTGTGTTTTTCGAGTGCGTGCGTATAGCCGCGACCAGTTTCCTCACGGATAACAGAGGCGAGACGTCGTTGTTTCTTCTTTTTGAAGAACGCGACGTCGCCAGAAAACCGTGGGCGTACGATTGGCGCGACGACCACCACCACCCGTGGCCACCTCTGCGCGCTCTGACCGAGGCGCTACCACCCCTCTCGCCCCCTTGTTGCGCGACGCCGAGACACGTTACGGAGCACGTGCCACTCCAACGCTTACCAGCCCTCACACTTACTCCGCTCTCCGTGGGTCAGTCGGCTGCTCTACTAGCAGGCCCCCCGCGCACCATACATACTCTCGTGTGTGCCGCGCGCTCACCCCGGTCGTCGAGTCCCTGAATTGCCATTGCGCAGGTGAGGACAGACGTTGAACCGAAAACCGGGTGCACCGAGCGGTCAGTGGAGCACACACAGCGAGAGGGTTATGGAGCTATAAGCGCGGAACCGCTACACCTCCGAATACACGCAGACAGCACGCCCCTCAAAAACACACGCGTGTGTTGTATGGACTCTCCGCTTGCGCTTTCGCCCTTAGCGTCGCTCAACGTGGTTTCAAACTCTTTTTTTTTTCTCCTAACCTTCGCGCGTTATTTTTTTAACGCCCCCTCGAGGAGAAGAGTTTTACACATAATATTATATAGAGAAAGACGACCTCAGAGTAGGCGAGATCACCCGCTGAATTTAAGCATATTACTAAGCGGAGGAAAAGAAACTAACCAGGATTTCCTTAGTAGCGGCGAGCGAACAGGAAAGAGCCCAGCACTGAATCCCGCGGCATCTCGCCGCAGGGAAATGTAGTGTTCGGGAGGATCCGCTTATCCCGGAGCGTGCTTTATCGCGTTCAAGTCCATCTTGAATGGGGCCACTTACCCGCAGAGGGTGCCAGGCCCGTAGAGACCGGTACGCGCTTCGGGAGGATCTCTCCTTAGAGTCGGGTTGCTTGAGAGTGCAGCTCTAAGTGGGTGGTAAACTCCATCTAAGGCTAAATATGACCACGAGACCGATAGCGAACAAGTACCGTGAGGGAAAGTTGAAAAGAACTTTGAAGAGAGAGTTCAAGAGTACGTGAAACCGTTCAGGGGTAAACCCGAGAAACCCAAAAGATCGAACGGGGAGATTCATCGTCAGCGGAGCCGGCATCTCGGTGGCGCGCGATGTCCCGGAGGCAGCTGATCTCGGTCGGCGCTTCGCGGACACGCCGCCGTCGGCGAAAGCCCGGCGACGTGGGCGTGCACTTCTCCCCTAGTAGAACGTCGCGACCCGTTGGGTGTCGGTCTACGGCCCGAGTGGGCGCCTGCCGCCGTGCGTCTTGCGCGCACGCGGCGGCCCCTCGGTCGCCCGACCGGCTGCTCGGCGGTACTCGCACGGTATAGGGCCGCAGTTCGTTCGCGTTCTGCGTCGGGCCCGCCGCAAGCGCGGTCAAGAGCATACCCGGGGTGTACGCGGTCTCTGCGCCGTGCCCGGGCCTTGGCCAGCTGTTGGCAGGCGGTGTCCTCAGACAGGCCAATATCAATACGAAATACCGGTCAGCGACGCTACTGCTTTGGGTACTCTCGGGACCCGTCTTGAAACACGGACCAAGGAGTCTAACATGTGCGC
>CAJUYD010000078.1:0-19197 GCA_910591665.1 Ectemnius continuus
GGCAACATTTTGAGTGATTCGGGTCAATTGACATCTTCACCGGCCGCTCATACCTCTCCTTCTTCAAATACTCAGGCTTCTTTTTTTGAACAACAACAACAGCAGCAGCAGCAGCAAAGTTTCAAAGGTTCTACAATGCCTACTACACCAAAAACCATTGTAATCAATAAGCTGCCACAACAGCAAACTCAAACGGGTAACATTCGTTTGAATTTTACTGATCGTTTCTCACCTAATCCACCACCACGAATGAAAAATTTTCAAAGACGACATCAACAGCAGGTGTTAGATTATGAAGCAACTCAGCCACTTATTCCTTTTCTCGTTGACTTTAACATTCTGCTAGATAGTTTCACCATACACGCCTCCTTGTTGCCTTCGTTGAGGGCCCAGTATCGAATTGATAAGATATCAAGCTCAGGCTATACGGGAGCAAAGGCCAAGTTTAATGTTGAGGTGAATCATCATTCGCTTTGTTTCAACACTAAGATCGAATCAAATGCTGCAACCGATGTTAATCTTCCAACTGAGGCGAGCATCAATCTACCAAGAATTCATATCGGTGCCGAATATCTTGAAGAGTCAAGCAAACAGACTAAGCAAGATTCAACAAGATCAGACATTCCTAGCAAGTTTTCATGCCATTTACCAACTTTAAGTGAAAATATTACTTTCCGTAGAGGTGATTATTTGGAAATGATAGCCGAGATTGGTGCCTTCGAACATTGCCTTACCACTGATCTGCTCAATCATCTGTTGTTTGTCCAGAAGGTATTCATGAAGGAGGTGAATGAGGTGGTGCAGAAGATGTCACGCAATGAGCCTAATAATTTTATTATCTTACGTGATTCGTTCAAATCTGACATTGATACAACGACGACGACGACGACCACTTTTCAACATTGGGAATCGGCCTCTGGTAGCGGTGTTGCTGGTGGTGGTGGACCAAGCCGATCGATTCTCTTCTGTCTTCATCTACGCATGACGGGCATTCAGATTACAGCCACTACACCCACCAACAGTGCGGTTCGTTTTGAGACGGGGGCGATCGATCTACATCTTTCTAATCGTGTGATGAACATGTCTCGGCGCGATTATTCAGCAATGAAAATTCTCGTTCAAGTGGAACTGGACTTTAACGTGGCCTTAGGACAATTGATAAGGAACACCATTTTTGAGGAGGCGGAGCCAGATTTTCAACAATTGGCTTACTTTAAGACGCAGATCAAGATGCGAAACGCCTTACGAGATGAAATTCAGATGGATGCCAGCGATGAGGATGAAGAAGAGGAGGAGGATAAAGAAATGGTATTCATTACGCTTAATCAGCCACTGGTCTATATTCAACCCATGGCTTTGGATAAAGCAGTGCTGGTTTGGATCAACTACAAGAACGCCTACGAGTATTGGAATGAGCAAAGAGCCAACCTCAACACAGAAGTCATTCAGGCCACGCAACAGGTGATTGATCGGGTTCAGCCGTTGACACAATCGTTGAGTTCATCTCAATCGATTGGAACACTTTTTCTACAGTTGATTGTCAACGATTTCGGTATCTGTCTTCCCATCTCTAGTCAGCTGGTGGGAATGTATCCCAATCAGACGAGAATATTTGATGTCGATGGAAAGGATGCGTTGGTGTTAACGTTGGAGAGTACACGCATCTCAGCCTGTTCAAGATCATCTTTGGTATCGAAGGCACAGTTTAAAAATTTATGCATTCGCTTCGCCGATGACTTTGAGACGGGTATGGACTATTGGAAGCCGAACCTGGCCGATCCATCCATAAAAAATCTTTGCATAGTATCCGAGGGAACCTATGAGATTTGTTCTCAAACCATAACGCATCATTTGCTAGCGCAGACGGTAATGGATACCACGACTTCACCGATCAAATCGATGGATTCGGTGAACAATGAGGAGGAGTCGATTGCCGATGCTAAATGGATACTTAACGTATCCTGGAAGATGGAAGGCTTCGATATACATGTCGACACGAGCATAGGTAAACACATCTCAGCATTGTTCAAAACAATGACGGCTATCGCTGGCGATGAAGACGACTATGACGACGATGAGGAGGAAGAAGATGAAGACGATGATGATGAAGAGGAGGAGGAGGGGCAGGAGGAAATATTGTTTCCAACTATCATCAATGAGCCATCTTCGTTAAAGACAAACTCGATGGATATGTTGAATGCTGAAAGGGAAAGGCCTAAGTTGATGAAAGCTAGTTATTCAATCGATGAGACGAGCAGTACCTCTTCCTCTAAACTGGAGGCGGATCAAAGGAAAGAGATGGAAAGCAACCGATGGTCGATCATTGGACAATCGGAAGAATCGTTAGCTTCTAGCAAAGATAAAATGTTAAAGAAAAAGTCGACAACAATGAAAGACATCAAAGAATTGAGTCGTAAACAGAGTGCTCGAACTATCGAGAAAGAGCTAAATGAACAAGTCAAGCTGATCAATGACTTGAGACAATTGGGTGCCAGTAATCAGACGATCCAACAAGAGATGAAACGATCTAAAGAGTTAGAGGTGATTCTATTCAACTACTTCCGGCGAGATATGCTCAAAAAATTGAAACGATCCTCATCGAAAGCAGCATCGTCCTACAAGAGGAGTCACTTTCATAAGACGCGAGCGTTCAGCACCTCATTCTCGTCTTATGATGAGACGAATTGGGACAATAATGAAAAGAAAAAATCACCTAGTTACGTTGAGCAGCGCCCTATAAGTAGAGGTGATGAGGATGAGAACAATGACAAGGTGAATGAGATGATGAAGATGCGCTCCTCTACTATTCCTTCCTTCCGTTTAACCGACGAATTGATGACACTATCATCTGGTGATGAGAGTAGTGATTCCTATATCGATGAGATTGAAAATAAATTGCCGATATTGAAGACGCCGTTGAGCATGGGAAGCAAAGAGTTTGATTTTGGTGGTGATGACGATTCAAAGAAGACAATCTCTAATTTTTCAGCCTCTCAACCGGCAACTGTTCATACCACACCAATCAATCGAGCTGACTTAAAGACACAGCAACAAGCAACAACTGGTCTTGGAAGCATTAGTGGTGGAGGTGGCGGTGGTAGTAGCATTGGTGCCACCACGGGACATGTAGTAAATGCTGAGCCGCGCATTGACTTTGAGTTAGACGTCAAAATCTTTTTTAATAGTGGCAAATGTGTGCTACATACCAAGGAGCCAAAGATGGAAACTAGCGAAGTGAACAATATTAATCGCAATTATTCCGGCGCCGACATGAGTGGCCATAATAGTGAACCAGCCAGTAATATATCTCCAACAATATCTTCTAGCTTGGGAGCCAATCGATCTTCATTGGCTAACAGGTCTTCTCGATCGGGTGCCAAGTTGTCCAAGTTCTATGGCTACAGTAGTAGCTATCGTGGTGGAAATAGCCAGTACGCCGGTTTGAAGCCTGACTTTACCGTCTTTCTCATTCCTGGCCTTGACATTAAGTTGCACTATAGCTCGAAGAGTATTAATGCCCAGCACGAACCGGAAAACGAGCAGGCACATTTTCGTAATCCAAACTATGGTACCGATGGTAAACGAACATCATCAGTGGCCACCGCGACAGCTACTCGCGATTCGAATGCAAACTCATTGCAACGTCACAAAGTTACCAAAAAGGCTTTCCTCTTTGCTTGGATAACACTTAGCTCGATTCCCGATGAGATCTTCATTAGTCCACACATATTGGACTTTTTTGAAGAGGCTCTCAAACCGATACCGATCACTGTTTCATCGGCTACTGCTACAATGTCGAGCACAGAGTCTCAGCAAAATCAACAGCTGCTCAATTCGGCCGCTGGCTCATCGGAGGAGAACGGTGGTCAAAATGGAGCCATTGGTGAGACTGTTCCTGATACACCGGCTCAATATGTTTACTATGCCTCATTCCCAGTCGATGTGATTGTCTTTTTTCACTTTCAACCAACCATCATTCGCCTTTGTTGTTTGCCCGTGTCAAGAGTTGAATGCTTACTGCATCTACCTTCCATTGATTTGGTCATGTCCTCGAAGGGATCCGACTTTGAGATGGATCATAATCTAGATTCGCCTCAATCGTTGCAACAACTTTCATCTAAAACTTATAAGAATTTAAGCAAATCGGTTTGTGGTCTATCTAAGGTATTTTATTTTTATTTAAAATGCTAACAATTTTCTTCTTTTGGATAGTTCTCTTCAGAGTCTCAGTCTGGTGGTTGTTCAACTTCGGCCAGTGGTGGGCTAAGTATCACTGGCTGTCTGGCCGACTTTTCTTTGTATATCTTCCATCCCTATGGTGGACATAATGTTGTTCGTACTGGTTCCACCAAGCAGACCGGTGGTTATTCGAATAGCGAACGCAAAGATTCTCTGAGCTTGCAGGTGGAATTTGTAAAGATTAACATCTCTCGTTCGAGGAAGGCGATCATTGGTGAATCGCTTACACAGAGCATTAGCTTCTCCGCCATCTGTGATATTGGCACGGCGACGTTCAAATATGATGTTCGGCGGTTGAACGAGATCTTGGCTTTTCCAAGAGCTTGGTATCGAAAGGCGATCTGGAAGAAGATATTCATTGGTGAGAATACAGTCAACGCCATCTTTAGTGACGATGAAGATGAAGTCGATGGATTGGGATTAGGCACTAAGAAGTCAAGCCAACTGTTCGGCGATAGTGTCAGTACGACCAGTACTTCGAGTAGCTGCTCTACCAGCTTATCAAATGATTTCACTCTGGACAACGATCATGGCCGGCGAACTGCTGGTGGTGGGAAGTTATCAACAGGCAAAGGAGTCAAAAAACGAAAGACAAAATCACACTTGGTAGCCATTGTGAATAATCCCTGGGAGACGTTGGTTTTGCTTACGATCAACTTTTCCAAGCTGAACATTTCAATGAACATGGGCAATGTCATGGGCAACGCCAATTGGCTAACCAGTGATCTAATGTGTGATGGTTCGTTCGAGATCGACTCCAGTGGTCATCGGAAATATCGTTTTGGAGTTTTGCTTAAAAATTCATCTGTAGACGCCAAAGGTGGTATTGTAGGTGGCATACTTGAGCTGAGCGACATTCGAGTCGAGTTGAATATTTGCGAAGATCGAGACAAGGAGCCACAGCATCGTGTCAGTTGTTCATTGCATACGCTTGAGAACCGAGTCGATTACATGGGTTCATCGATATTAATGATGAGAATAAGCGATCTAAATGCTTCCTTCCATGACGAGTGGCGTGTGATGGGCGGATCGTTCGAAGCACAGCAGATGCAACAATCAATGAAACAGCCCAACTCACCTTCATCCGCCTTCCCAACCAAACGGCCAGCTTCGATCTATATTCACGGTTGCCTGAAGTGGGACCAAATGCAGATGCTCATGTCGAAGTCAACCTCTCCAGATTTTATCAAAATCATTTCCAAGTTGGAGGAATTCTTTACCCAGCAATTCCATAGTGGTAAACGTGTCTTCGACTCACTTCATCCTACTTACAAAAGCACGACGTCAGGTGGTGCTACCAGAAATTCGATTAAAGGGAAGAGTGGAGGTAGTAGTAGTAATAGTAGAAGAACGCAAAGTATCAGCTCATCAACATCAAGTAACATGGGTGATCAGCAGGCAGAGGGTAACAAGACCCCGATTAAATACCCGGATACAATCTTGGAAAACGAACCACAGTTGTGCCATCATCGTCATTGGCAGAAGGCTTTAGAGTTAGTCGCAAACATCTTCCAGCCCTCTAGAAGTGATCTCATTCCTCAACATCGGCCGGGCATAATTCTTGGCGGTACCATTGAAGTTCGAGCTCAGAATATCTCACTTGCCTGCTTCTATGGTGTCAACTTTCGGTCTAAGTCGTGGGGTGTGTTCAGCCTTCGACAGCCATCGTTCGTCTACATGACTGAGGCTCAACGTGTCAAGTCGGATGAGCTCGTGTCCGATGGAGCAAACGCTTATAGTACCCATGTTGTTGAGAATCTGTCGCTTCTATTGGGACGATCGCATGGTGCTGAAAGTACCGGTGAGAGTCGAACAATGGCAACAGTATCGAAGATATCACGAACTCAAGTTTTTCCACCACAATTTCGTCATTTGCACGAATGGTTTCATTATGCTTTCTCCAAAGTGGATATCGATGATGTTAATCGTTTTCCTTTGCTTTCCGTTGAACGCGCCGAGTTCGATGCTTATGGTGTACCGGTGGAGTCGTTAACATCGACACCTTCACAGATGAAGAATGCATCCGGCAGTGGAAGCGGTGATAGGCGAAGTAAATTGTCTGAATTTCAACACAAGGAGGAGATGATTTTTGCCTTCCCTAGCATGCAACTTGAGTTGAAGACGGAACACCTACAGGAGCCAAAGGAGCCCACCATTGGCGATCTAAAGCCCGAAGTGTTATGTTCGTTCATGTCTGACTTTGATGATCATATCTACGTAGGAGTCGACGCCGAAGGGTACTTCTTTTTACACGATTTGATCAGTTCTTACATCAACAACAGTAGTGCCACAACAGCCACCGATCGATTCAAGTCGCAAGATGAAAAGGATGAGCTTACCGAAGGTGGTGATAAGAATTTAAAAGATTCGAAGGAAGAAAAAGAGAAAGAGAGCAAAGCCTCATTGGCTGACAAGAAAAAGGCAAGCGAAGACAAAGCTAATCGAGACTATAGGCGATTCATTTGCAAGGTTTGTGAGACAATCGATTTTGTTTTCCTGGAGCGCGAAGGCGTTAATCTAAATTATTTGTGTTTATCCATTAGGACTGGCATCTTGAGCCAACAGTTCGACTTTACTCTTGGGCCGGTAAGAAAATCGATCCTTATGGCGTTGATTACATTCTACAAAAATTGGGTTTCAATCAGGTAAGCTTTAATGCCAAACCTAATGCCTTCAAAGACACATCCAGTTTTTTTTCTCTTTTTTTTCTTTTAGGCTCGAATCACTATACCAAAATGGATACAACGCTCAACAATGGACGCCATCGACAAGGTTATCTCCGTTGTCATTTATAGTATGATACGCAAAAGTCAAGAAGATAATATTAATAGCAATAGTAGTAATAATAATGCTCAAGGTTCAAGCAATAATACTACCCAGAATACGCTCGTGAGTCGAGGTACCATTACGAAACAGAAGATTCTCAATAATCCAGCTGATTAGAGAAGGCTTAAGTTCGAATATTTAAACTAAGCAAACAAACCAAAACAAACCCAAACTCGACCAAAAGTATCTGTGACATGAAAGCATTTAATTTATTATTTTGTATGTTCTGTTCCATAAAGCAAAAGTGCGGCGCATTTGATACTAATAATATATATTCCATTCAATTCTATTTTCTTTTCATTTCTTTTTTTTTCATTTTAACTGTTCAAACTTTTTTTGTGGTCTAACATACATTTTCTAAAAACAACTTGTGCTAATGTTTTCACTGCTGTAAATGTGTGTGTGTGTGTGTCTTGTTTATATTTCAATTGTAACATTTAATGAAGAAAATGTAGATAATGCTGGGCGGACGGGCGAGTCGGCAAGAGAGAGAGGCGAACGGGCGGGCTAACAGTCGAAGGAAGAAGAGAAATAGTTAGTATGTTTTAATTGTTTCATTTTAATTATATGTTTAGCCACAATCCTTTTCTCACTTATTCATTTTCATCACAAATCAAATGAATGAGTCATCGAGGCTGAAAAAAGAGAAAGAAAACAGTTGTCAAAGTAAAAATTAAAAAAAAGTAAAGATGGCCAGTTCAATGTTTCGAGGTTTGTTTAAGATTTTGTTTTTTATTTATTTATTATCACACGTGTAAGTGTTTCCTTTTATATTATTATTATTATTATTGAATTGATTTAATCAATCTGCCTTTCTTACACAAAACGTGATTTTCGTTCAGCAATTCATTGTCATCTACACGATGACGATATAGTGTGATGATGGAGACGATGTGTTTGTCTTTCATTGAACATTGTTTGGAAAGTATAACAATATTCATCGCTTCAATAGAAACGGAAGCCGATGATTTATTGTCGATTGATGCCTCTGGACATAAGTTCAGCCTTTCTTTTCGGCTGTTGCTGTTGTTGCTACTGCTGCTGCTACTACTGCTGCCTTTGTTGTAGTTGTTTGTTTTTATTATAAAAAAATTTGTTATCGACCTCGTAACGAAATGACCGAAATGTTTTGTTTTTTCTTCCTATTTGAAACATCGAACGGGCGATGATAATAACTCTAACGAGTAACCAGCTTCTGGAAAATCAACAATGAACCCCAACGATCAGGCGACTGTGTAGACACTGGTGGAGATAAAAACGGGAATCCATCGAGAAGTAACATCTAGCAAGGATAGCGGGTACCAGAGCTAAATTAGGTATTCTAATTAGGCAAACTATTCTCATATCCAAAGGTTCATCGTGATCAGCTGTGCACTGATGAATCGACTTGTATGTAAGTCTGTATTCCTCAGTTTTACTGTTTTATTTTTTTGTTATATAATGCTCTCCTCTTAGGTAATCACTGGAGGTTCTTGGATTCTTTGGATGTAATTCATCCTGGCGCCCCTTTTATCATTTGTTGGAAATAACATTTTACTAACCACTGCTGTCATCTAGTGGAAGTGATTGAAACTTTAATTTGTAATAACTTGGCAACATGTTGATGGATGGCAGCACTAGTCACTCTAAAGTTTGTATTATAATCGATGCTGATTGGCTGTGAACATCTTTGCCCAGTATTGGTGCCTGTGTTGTAAGTTGTGGGCATTCGATTTCGAACGTTCGATTTGTGAAACACTTCAATGCTCATCTTCTCATCTAGCAGTTTGTATTTGTCGATGAGACTTCTTTGGATGTAGCCAAATTTGGGAAGATATGCAAAGAATTTAATTGACAACTAACGGAAGCCGAGTTGAGATTGGACAGCAATCAATTGTCTATTGTAATTGATAATTGTCGGAACTAAGCTACGTTGAGTCATGTAGAATTGCAATGAATTGGAAAGAAAATGTAAGTTTTTCAAATGGAATCAATCAAGCCAATTGCCTACTATTGTTATTCTTTTTATTTCTTCAGCCAACAAGTACATTGAGTGCCACCTAATATCTTAGACGCTTATGAATATGTTCTTCAGCACTGACTTTTTACATTTTTCTCGCTTTATTTATTGCTGTCTTCTTTGTTTGAGCAGAGTGGAACATGACGGCAGTTGACTACATGTCTGTAAGTTTGTATCTCTATCTTACTGTTTTACATTTTTGATTATATAATGCTCTCCTCTTAGGTCACCACCAAAGGTTTTCTTTGAATTACTATTACTTTGAACGGCATTGACAGTGTTAAGGAGAAAAGAGCAGCTCAAGTTACATCGCCACTACTCACTTAGTATTAATTGAATGTCAGTGTCATTGCCGGTGTGCTTTATGCTGCTCTTTATGAATATGTTCTTCAGCACTTACTTTTTACATTTTTACATTATTTATTGATGTCTTTTTTATTTGAGCAGAGTGGAACATGACGATAAATGGCTACTTTGCCGAGACAATAATGGAAAAGGTGTTCGAAAGTGGCCGATATAACTTATTTCGAAACCTCTAGCGTTAAGGTGCTTACTACTTATGACTTGCAATTCTCGATTGATTATATTTAATTGTGGTCACACGTTAACTTAGGAGTTAATTAACAAAACTCTTTTTTTGCGTTCTAGCCTTCAACGAGTGAAGATGTGTCTATGCGCGCTCTCCAAACCACTAACACGCTCTTAACAAAATCTTCAACACCAGCTCCTGCAAAGTCAATAATGATCCTCAACAACCAGGCGACCGTGTGGACACCGGTGAAGGCGAAGACGGGAACCTCTCTGGAAGTAATATCTAGCCAGGATAGCGGGTGCCAGAGTCTAATTAGGTATTCTAATTAGGCAAACTATTCTCATGTCCAAAGGTTAATCGTATTCAGCAGTCCATTGATAAATCGACTTGTATGTAAGTTTGTTACTCTCTCTTTTTTACTGCTTTATTCTTTTTATTATATAATGCTTTCCTCTTAGATTTCTACTGAAGATTCTTTGGAATCTTTGGATGTAATTCATCCTGGCGCCCCTTTTATCTTTTGTTGGAAATACTGATAAATAAGTGGTGTTTTAAACTTTAATTTGCAAATATTTGACAGCATGTTGATAGATGGCAGCACTAGTCATATTTAAGTTTATATTACATTCGATGCTGATTGGCTGCGAACATCTTTAGCCAGCATTCGTGCCTGTGTTGTAAGTTGTGAGCATTCGATTTCGAACGTTCAATTTGTGGAACACTTCAATGCTTATCTTTCATCTAGCAATTTGTATTTGTCGATGAGACTTTGTTGAATTGTAGCCAAACCAAATTAACAACTAACGGAAGCCGAGTTGAGATTGGACAGCAATCGATTGTCTATTGTAATTGATAATTGTCGAAACTATGCTACGTCGAGTCATGTAGAATTGCAATGAATTGGAAAGGAAATGTAAGTTTTTCAAATGGAATCAATCAAGCTAATTGCCTACTTTTATTTTTTTCTTTCTTCAGCCAACAAGTACATTGAGTGCGATCTATTACCTTTGACCCTTATGAATATGTTCTGCAGCACTGACTTTTTACATTTTTCTCGCTTTATATATTGCTGTCTTCTTTGTTTGAGCAGAGTGAAACATGACGACAGATGGCTACTTGTCTGTAAGTTTGTATCTTACTATTTTACATTTTTAATTTTATATTGCTCTCCTCTTAGGTCACCACCGAAGGTTCTCTTTGAATTACTCTCACATTTGGAAAAGCGCATCTTTGACGAACATTGACAAATTCTTCTGAGACATTGAAGAATCTTTTTTTGTACCCTATGGCAGCCGTAAGTGCAATCAATTAAAGAGAATGTGCCCATTTGAACGGCATTGACAGTGTTAAGGAGAAGAGCAGCTCAAGTTACATCGCTACTACTCGCTTAGTATTAATTGAATGTCAGTGTCATTGCCGGTGTGCTTTATGCTGCTCTTTATATTTCGTGACAAGGTTCTTCTCCGTCTTCACTTTTAATTTGTACGTGTAAGAATATAACTTCATATTGATCATCATCATTTTCGATTAATGTAAGAAAATAGATGAATAATTATGGATATGTTCTTCAGCACTGACTTTTTACATTTTTTTCGCTTTATATGTCGCTGTCTTCTTTGTTTAAGCAGAGCGGAACATGACGAGAGATTGCTACTGTTCCGAGACGATAATGGAGAAGGTCTTCCAGAGTGCCGATGTAAGTTTCTCAAATGAAATTACTCAAGCCAATTGCTAACTATTATTATTCTTATTTATTCAGCCAACAAGCACATTGAATGCGATCTATTATCTTTGAGGGCTTCTGAACCTTTGAGGGTTATGTTCTAACAATGTAGAATACAGCACATGTTCTTCGGTTTATGACTTGGAATTCCCAATTTATTATATTTAATTGTGATCCCCCAATTATTGGCCCTACACTTGTGGTAAGTTCAATTGAATATTAATCAATATTTAATTAGTCTTAACTTTGCTAGGTTTTACAGAACAATGGGTGGCTAACATGGAAAGCAATAATAAATAAACTGGGGCACCGTGGAACTTAGTACCTTGGCATGTGTCATCGACCTTGGCTAGTCTTCCTTGATCATCGGTTAGAGATAATGAACAGCCATTGATTCGATCACTTATCAATACTGATATTGTCCTCTACAAATGAAATGTCAATGAAGACAAGTAGGAGCCGATCGGTGATGTAAACGAATACAGGAGCATCATGAAGAAGTTGATCGATTCAATGGCGCGATTAATATGATAAAATATTGAATGGAAAGCTCAACAAGTAAGCTCATAAAAGTTGGCATTGAATGGTGATTGGATCAAACTTTGGAAATGTAAGTTTCTCAAATGGAATTTACTCAAACCTATTGCTAACTATTATTATTCTGAATTTCTTCAGCCAATCAAGCACATTTGAATACCACTTATGCACCTTTGAGCCTTATGGTGAAGGTGAAGACGGAAATCCCTCTTGGTGTTACATCTATCCAGGATATCCTTTCGTTGGTCTCCCTCGTGGCTCTGTTGACCAGCACAACAGCTGATCACTGGTAAGTAAACTTACAAAATAAATTATTAATAATTAATCTTTCTTTGTTTTTGCAGCACTTCGTGGCCCGTTGATATTCCCCTTGAATCTAGTTAATTCCAGTTGGCTCCAGTTGGCTCCAGTTGGCTCCAGTTGGCTCCAGTTGGCTCCAGTTGGCTCCAGTTGGCTCCAGTTGGCTCCAGTTGGCTCCAGTTGGCTCCAGTTGGCTCCAGTTGGCTCCAGTTGGCTCCAGTTGGCTCCAGTTGGCTCCAGTTGGCTCCAGTTGGCTCCAGTTGGCTCCAGTTGGCTCCAGTTGGCTCCAGTTGGCTCCAGTTGGCTCCAGTTGGCTCCAGTTGGCTCCAGTTGGCTCCAGTTGGCTCCAGTTGGCTCCAGTTGGCTCCAGTTGGCTCCAGTTGGCTCCAGTTGGCTCCAGTTGGCTCCAGTTGGCTCCAGTTGGCTCCAGTTGGCTCCAGTTGGCTCCAGTTGGCTCCAGTTGGCTCCAGTTGGCTCCAGTTGGCTCCAGTTGGCTCCAGTTGGCTCCAGTTGGCTCCAGTTGGCTCCAGTTGGCTCCAGTTGGCTCCAGTTGGCTCCAGTTGGCTCCAGTTGGCTCCAGTTGGCTCCAGTTTTGGCCCTCTCTTTCTTTCCTTTCTCTTTCACTCTAAAAAGGATCATCTTGTATATTTATTTGATATCTTTATAATTATTATGTTAATGTTTATATTAATAATAAAATGTTTTTTTAATTTTTTAGTATTTTAAAACCTACGAGGCGCCGCACTGTGGCTAATTTTAATTAAAATTAAACAATATATAAATAATAAAAAATTTTTAATTTTTTTCTCGACTTTTTCTCGACTTTTTCCCGGTAAAATACCGGTTAAAAACCGGTAAATTACCGAAAAAAAACCGGTAAATTACCGGTTAAAAACCGGTAAATTTCCAAAAAAGTCGAGAAAAAATCAAAATTTTTTAATTTTTTAAAAAATTTAAAAAATTTTTTGATTTTTCCCGGGAAATCCCGGGATTTCTCGGTTTTTAACCGGTTATTTTAAGAAATCCCGGGATTTCCCGGGAAAATGTCGAGAAAATTTAAAAATTTTTAAAAATTTGAGATTTTATCTCGGTTTATAACCGGTATTTTTTCCCGGGAATTTACCGGTTTCAAAATCGTAAAAAAAATCATATTTTTTAAAAATTTAAAATATTTTTAAATTTTCTCGACATTTTCCCGGGAAATCCCGGGATTTCTTAAAATAACCGATTAAAAACCGAGAAATCCCGGGATTTCCCGGGAAAAAGTCAAAAAATTTTTAAAATTTTTTAAAAAATTGAAAAATTTTGATTTTTCTCGACTTTTTTCTAAATTTACCGGTTTTTAACCGGTAATTTACCGGTTTTTTTCTCGGTAATTTACCGGTTTTTAACCGGTATTTTACCGGGAAAAAGTCGAGAAAAAGTCAAGAAAAAATTAAAAAGTTTTTATTATTTATATATTGTTTAATTTTAATTAAAATTAGCCACAGTGCGGCGGCGCCTCGTAGGTTTTAAAATACTAAAAAATTAAAAAAAAAACATTTTATTATTAATATAAACATTAACATAATAATTATAAAGATATCAAATAAATATACAAGATGATCCTTTTTAGAGTGAAAGAGAAAGGAAAGAAAGAGAGGGCCAAAACTGGAGCCAACTGGAATTAACTAGATTCAAGGGGAATATCAACGGGCCACGAAGTGCTGCAAAAACAAAGAAAGATTAATTATTAATAATTTATTATGTAAGTATCCTTACCAGTGATCAGCTGTTGTGCTGGTCAACAGAGCCACGAGGGAGACCAACGAAAGGATATCCTGGATAGATGTTACTCCCAGAGAGATTCCCGTCTTCAACTTCACCGGTGTCCACACGGTCGAAGAACCGTTAGAAAATAAGCTTCAAATGTCCTTAAGCCTCAAAGGTAATAGATCGCAATGTGCTTGTTGGCTGAAGAAATAATAACAATAATAGTTAGCGATTGGCTTGAGTAATTCCATTTGAGAAACTTACATCGGTACTCGAACATCTTCTCCATTATCGTCTCGGCAAAGTAGCCATCTATCGTCACGTTCCACTCTGCTCAAACAAAGAAAAAGGGCCACGGAGTGCTGTAAAAACAAAGAACGATTAATTATTAATATTTATTATAATAATAAAAATAATAGTTAGCAATTGGTTTGAGTAAATTCCATTTGAGAAACTTACATTTCCAAAGAATAAAAACTCCTAGATGACAAAATAGTCATAAAAAGGTTTTCCCTTTGTCGGTTACAAAAGTTACAACTCAACCCAACTATTTGCCCAAGTAAAGCTCTCCATCAAGCCAATGATGAATATCGAAAAAGTGCTTAGTCACCGACTAGGAGTTTCTCAATCACCATTCAATGCCAAGCTTCAATTTTGAGCTTTACTTTCAATATTTGATCATAGTAATCGCGCCATTGAATCGATAAACTTCTTCATGATGCTCTTGTATTCGCTTACATGTGCGATCGGCTCTCACTTGCCTTCATTGACATTCCAGTTGTAGAGGACAATATCAGTATTGATAAGTGATTGAATCAATGGCTCAATGTTTACTATCTCTAACAGATGAACC
This sequence comes from Ectemnius continuus, assembly GCA_910591665.1. NCBI lineage: Eukaryota > Metazoa > Arthropoda > Insecta > Hymenoptera > Crabronidae > Ectemnius > Ectemnius continuus. The sequence goes on from CAJUYD010000078.1 coordinate 14,762, forward strand.
AGGAAGACTAGTCAAAGTCGATTGAAAATGCCAAGGTACTAAGTTCTTCTACGGTGCCTCAGTTTATTTATTAATGTTTTCCATGTTAGCCACCCATTGTTTGGTAAAACCTAGCAAAGTTAAAATTAATTAAATATCGATTAATATACAATGTAACTTACCACAAGTGTAGCGCCAATGATCGTGTGATCGAACGAACATATGCTACATCGTTCACCTTCTTCTCAGCATAAGGGGTAAGCACATTAATGCTAGATGTTTTGAAATCGGTTACATCGGCACCATGTTCCACTCTGCTCAAACAAAGAAAAGAGGAATATATAAAGCGAGAAAAAGGTAAAAAGTCAATGCTGAAGAACATATCCATAATTATTCATCTATTTTCTTACATTAATCAAAAAATGATGATAATATGAAGAATATGTGTGCACGTACAATTTAAAAGTGGAGGCAAGAGTGGAGGCAAAAAGTGGAGGCAAAAAGTGGAGGCAAAAAGTGGAAAATCTTGTCACAAAATAAGAAAAGCAGCACCAAGCACACCGGCAACGACACTGACATTCAATTAATACTAAGCGAGTAGTGGCGATTTAACTTGAGCTGCTCTCTTCCTTAACATTGTCACTTCCGTTCAAGGTAATAAACACATTCTCTCTTTAATTGATGGCACTATTGGCTGCCATAGGGTACCAAAAAGGCAGATGATACATGTGAGAGTAATTCAAAGAAAACCTCCGGTGGTGACCTAAGAGGAGAGCATTATATAATCAAAAGAATAAAGCAGTAAAACAGAGAGATACAAACTTACACACAAGTCGATTCATCAGTGGACTTCTGATCACGATGAACCTTTGGATATGAGATTAGTTTGCTTAATTAGAATACCTAATTGAGCTCTGGCGCCCGATATCCTGGCTAGATGTTACTCCCAGAGAGATTCCCGTCTTCACCTTCACTGGTGTCCACACGGTCGCCTGGTTGCTGGGGTTCATTGTTGATTTTGCAGGAGCTGGTGTTGAAGATCTTGTTAAGAGCGTGTTAGTGCTTTGGAGAGCGCACATAGACACATCTTCACTCGTTGAAGCCTAGAACGCGAAAAAGAAGTTTTGTTAATTAACTCCTAAGTTAATAAATAAAAATAAGAAATAAAAAGAATAACAATAGTTAGCAATTGGCTTACTTAAATCCATTTGAAAAACTTACATTTCCTTTTCAATTTATTGCAATTCTACATGGCTCAAAGTAGCTTAATTTCGACAATTATCAATTACATTAGACAATCGATTGCTGCCCAATCTCAACTCTGCTTCCGTTAGTTGTTCATTCAATTCTTTGCATTTCTTCTCAAATTTGGCTACATCCAAATAGGTCTCATCGACAAATACAAACTGCTAGATAAGAAGATAACCATTGAAGTGTTTCCACAAATAGAATGTTCGAAATCGAATGCCCATAAAATATAACAGGCACCAATTCTGGCCAAAGATGTTCGCAGCCAATCAGCACTGGTTGCAATAAAAACTCTACTATGACTAGTGCTGCCGTCTATCAACATGTTGTCAAACTGTTGCAAATAAAGTTCAAAAACACCTCCCCCTAGATGGCAGCAGTGACCAGTTAATGAACATTTATTTTAATTCCAACAAATGATGGAAGGGGTGCCAGGATGAATTACATCCAAAGAATTTCCAGTGGTGACCTAAGAGGAGAGTATTATATAATAAAAAAGGTAAAACATTAAGATAGAGATACAAACTTACAGACAAGTCGATTCCTCAGTGGACAGCTGATCACGATGAACCTTTGGACATGAGAATAGTTTGCCTAATTAAAATACCTAATTGGGTTCTCCATTATCGCTTCGGCCAAGTAGCCATCTGTCGTCATGTTCCACTATGCCTAAACAAAGAAGACAGCAATAAATAAAGCGAGAAAAATGTAAAAAGTCAGTGCTGAAGAACATATTCATAAGCGTCTAAGATATTAGGTGGCAATCAATGTACTTGTCGGCTGAAAAAATAAATAGAATAACAATAGTAGGCAATTGGCTTGATTGATTCCATTTGAAAAACTTACATTTTATTTCCAATTCATTGCAATTCTACATGACTCGACGTAGCTTTGTTCCGACAATTATCAATTACAATAGACAATCGATTGCTGTCCAATCTCAACTCGGCTTCCGTTAGTTGTTAATTTGGTTTGGCTACATTCAACGAAGTCTCATCGACAAATACAAACTGCTAGATGGGAAGATAAGCATTGAAGTGTTTCACAAATCGAACGTTTGAAATCGAATGCCCACAACTTACAACACAGGCACGAATAATGGGCAAAGATGTTCGCAGCCAATCAGCATCAATTATATTAACTTAAATTTGACTAGTGCTGCCATCTATCAACGTGTTGTAAGACTGTTGCAAATTAAAGTTTTAAACACCTCCACTTATTTATCAATATTTCCAACAAATGATAAAAGGGGCGCCAGGATGAATTACATCCAAAGAATCCAAGAACCTCCTCCAGTGGTAAACTAAGAGGAGAGCATTATATAATCAAAAGAATAAAGCAGTAAAACAGAGAGATACAAACTTACATACAAGTCGATTCATCAGTGGACTTCTGATCACGATGAACCTTTGGATATGAGAATAGTTTGCCTAATTAGAATACCTAAGTAAACTCTGGCGCTTGCTATCTTTGCTAGATGTTACTCCCAGAGAGATTCCCATCTTTGCCTCCACCGGTGTTCACACGGTCGCCTGGTTGTTGGGGTTCATTGTTGATTTTGCAGGAGCTGGTGTTGAACATTTTGTTAAGAGCGTGTTAGTGCTTTGGAGAGCGCACATAGACAAGGCTTCCCTCGTTGAAGCCTAGAACGCGAAAAAGAAGTTTTGTTAATTAACTACTAAGTTAGCGTGTGTTCACAATTAAATATAATCAATCGAGAATTGCAAGTCAAAAACCGAAAAACATGTGCTCCATTAATAATAGATCGCAATGTGCTTGTTGGCTGAAGAAATAAGAATAATAATAGTTAGCAATTGGCTTGAGTAATTTCATTTGAGAAACTTACATCGGCATTATCGTCTCGGAACAGTAGCCATCTGTCGTCATGTTCCACTCTGCTTAAACAAAGAAGACAACAATAAATAAAGCGAAAAAAATGTAAAAAGTCAGTGCTGAAGAACATATCCATAATTATTCATCTATTTTCTTACATTAACCAAAAATGATGATGATCAATATGAAGTATATTCTTACACGTACAAATTAAAAGTGAAGACGAAGAAGAACCTTGTCACGAAATATAAAGAGCAGCATAAAGCACACCGGCAATGACACTGACATTCAATTAATACTAAGTGAGTAGTGGCGATGTAACTTGAGCTGCTCTTTTCTCCTTAACACTGTCAATGCCGTTCAAAGTAATAGTAATTCGAAGAAAACCTTTGGTAGTGACCTAAGAGGAGAGCATTATATAATCAAAAATGTAAAACAATAAGATAGAGATACAAACTTACAGACAAGTAGCCATCTGTCGTCATGTTCCACTCTGCTTAAACAAAGAAGCAATAAATAAAGCGAGAAAAATGTAAAAAGTCAGTGCTGAAGAACATATTCATAAGCGTCTAAGATATTAGGTGGCACTCAATGTACTTGTTGGCTGAAGAAATAAAAAGAATTACAATAGTAGGCAATTAGCTTGATTGATTTCATTTGAAAAACTTACATTTCCTTTCCAATTCATTGCAATTCTACATGACTCGACGTAGCTTAGTTCCGACAATTATCAATTACAATAGACAATCAATTGTTGTCCAATCTCAACTCTGCTTCCGTTAGTTGTCAATTAAATTCTTTGCATATCTTCCCAAATTTGGCTACATCCAAAGAAGTCTCATCGACAAATACAAACTGCTAGATGAGAAGATAAGCATTGAAGTGTTCCACAAATCGAACGTTCGAAATCGAATGCTCACAACTTACAACACAGGCACCAATACTGGCCTAAGATGTTCACAGCCAATCAGCATCGATTATAATATAAACTTAAATATGACTAGTGCTGCCATCTATCAACATGCTGTCAAATTGTTGCAAAATAAAGTTTAAAACTCCTCCACTTATTTATCAGTATTTCCAACAAATGATAAAAGGGGCGCCAGGATGAATCACAAGAATCCAAGAACCTCCAGTAGTGACCTAAGAGGAGAGCATTATATACTCAAAAAAATAAAACAGTTAGATAGAAATACAAACTTGCATACAAGTCGATTTATCAGTGGACAACTGATCACGATGAACCTTTGGATATGAGAATAGTTTGCTTAATTAGAATACCTAATTGAACTCTGGCGCCTGTTATGCTGGCTAGATGTTACTCCTAGAGTGATTCTTGTCTTTGCCTCCTACGGTGTTCACACGGTCGCCTAGTC
>CAJUYD010000078.1:19697-41882 GCA_910591665.1 Ectemnius continuus
GTTAGGAAGGAACTCAAAAAGTTCGAAGTTGAAAAGCATAAATTTCGTTTTGTCCCTTCATCTGTTTATTCTAACGCTAGCCCTTAACATTTATGCAATGAATTGTTTGAAAAAGATAGAAGCAGTGATTTTGTTAGACAAATAATTCATTAGAATCAGTTCAATTTTCAAGTCCAATGTCTATCTCTCTCTCTCTCTCTCTCTCCAATGACCATTCATTTGAGGAATATTCTCAGAAAGTATTTTACTTTAGCGAGAAGTATTTTCAAAAGATTTGTCAAGCTGAGTGTTTAGCACTAACACATTTAGCTAGCATTATTTGCATTTTCCAAAGCAAATCTTACAAATTCGACTGTGAAGTACAGTAAACAGAAAGTTTGGCTATCATTACGCAATTAAACCAACGTATTACGGACAGGACGTAGAATTAAATTAGTGAATGTTGTTTGATATAATACAATTAACTAAAGGCGCTAACAGGTAGTCGTCGTTTCAATTAAGCCTACTGTTACGATTACTTTAAATAAATTATCGTACGCTTTCATAAGAGTAATCCAATATGGCGACCTATGAATTCAGCAAGATTCTGACCGCACACGAGGATTGCGTTCGAGATTTATTGCACTACAATGATGCCCATGGCGAGTCACATATTGTAACGATATCAAGAGATACTGTGGCTAAAGTGTTTCGTATTGTCAAGTAAGTTTGACGTGTTTGTTTTTGTTACTTTTTAAAAGTTTTACTTAATTATTTTGTGTAACTTAGTGGAACGATTGAAAATCAGATGGAGTTTGCTTTCTATCTACCATCGCCTATTTCATCGGGTGCAATCGTAAACACGGCGGTACCTGGGGAAGTGAATTATGTCTTTGGTTGTATGAGTGGTCAAATTTACATTTACTCATCATTCGATGCGCTTCCGGTCACGTTGAGTAAACATTCACAGAATGGTAGGATTCATTTCAACAAGTTGATTAGAATAGTGTTAACACTATGTCATTGTTTTCATTTTAGTTTGTGTAGTGAAAGCGAACTCTTGCCATCCAACAACTCGAATCGCTAGTGGCTCATGGGATAAGACGGCCTACGTTTATGATCACAAATTTGCCGTACTCTTTCACATTACTAGCCACTCAGAGTCAGTCAACGATCTTCTGTTTCTCGATTACAACAAACGTTTAACAGCCTTTTCGGATAAGTTAATTTTTCTTCGGAATCTATCTAAACCGAACGTTGGTGCCCTTCAACTCGCCTCTTTCACTGGGCACACAGACTGTGTTCGAAGCCTGCTACAATTAGAGAATGTTCCTAACGTCTTTTTCTCAGCCGCTAACGATCAGACGATTCGGTCATGGGATCTGAATACTGGCCATCAATTGAATACTTATTCTAGGCACACACATTTTATCTTTAAGATTGCTCAATTGGATACTATGAATCGATTCATATCGGGTGGTGAGGACAATACCATTTGTATTTGGCATAGGGAACAACCAGCCAGTCCTGTGCAGCAGATCAAACTTCCAGTGGTAACTATTTGGTCTATTGTAGCCATTGATTGTTATACCTTTGTTTTGGCTGCCAGCGATGGTAATCTCTATGTGTTCAGTAATCGGCCCGAGTTCAAGGCTACGGACGAATACTTAGCCATGTATAAGGATATGTTTGCCTCTCAGATGGTCATTCCATTCGATACAGTTAAGCATCTAAGGCTCTACGAAGAGGAGTCTTTGACTAGTCTTCCCGGTTCGGTAGATGGCGAACAGCGATTGATTCGATCAATTATCAATAATGATGTTATCGTCTACAAATGGAATGCCACTGAAAGTAAGTGGAACCCAATCGGCCATGTAAGCGAATACGAACATCACGAAGAAGTTGATCAATTTGGGCGAGTTTGGTTCAATGGGGATTACTATGACCAAATATTGAACGTAAAGCTCAACAAGCGAGCCTATAAGTTGGCATTGAATCGTGATCAAAACTCCTGGTCAGTAGCTAAGCACTTTCTCGATGTTCATCACCTTGAAGGAGAGCTTCTTGAGCAAATTGTTCGTTCAATTGTAACTTATGCAAACTATAAACCTAAAAAGGAAAACCTTTATGGCTACTTTCCCATCTATGAGTTTCAATTTTTCGATCAGACTTTGGATGTGGCCAAATTTGGTGCAAAATTCAAAGAGTTCAATGAGCAACAAACGGAAGCAGAGCTGAAATTGGACGACAATCAATTGTCTATTATAATTAATAATTTTCGAAACTTAGCTGGAAACTGTTTATGCTACGTCGAGTCATTTAAAATTGCAATGAATTGGAAATGTATGTTTCTTAAATAATGCAATTAATCGAATCGATTTCTAACTATTATTGTTATTATTATTATTATTATTTTTATTATTTTTTCAGCCAACAAGTTCATTGTATACGATCTATTACGTTTGACGCTTATGGATAAGTTTTTCAACACTTACTTTCTACATATTTTCCCGCATGATATATTGCTGTCCAGTTTGAGCAACGTAGATCATGATGATATGCCTACCCAATTGACAGCCTTTCGTGTGATGGCCAACTTTTTCAACACAATCGATGGCTGCCAATTTATGTACGAGAATCATAAGGCGATCGAGTCAGCCATCCCCAAGTGGGATCACCTGGTGGCCAATCAAAATGTCCATATAGCTTACAGTAGTATTTGGTACAATTATAGCATATTGCTTATCGACTCGAAGAAGAAGAAGGACTATGACTTTGCCGAGGCGATAATGGAGAAGGTACTCGAGAGTGCTAATGTAACCAAATTTGAGAAATCTATCGTTAAAGTGCTTACCACTTATGGTAATCTCTTGGCCGCTGGCCATCGGAGCGAAAAGCAAAAGCAATTTTTACATTTGATCAAAAGTTATTCTAGCAAATACGAAGATATGAACGAGGTGAACAATGTAGTACAGCATGTTCTTCGATTTGTAACTTACCATTCTTAAGCATTGTTCATCTCGATTTATTATAATTAATTATAATCACACACTAACTCAAATCAACAACACGCTCAGTTTGAGTTTTAAAATTGGCCATAAGCCTTTCTCTATTCTTCACTATCGAATCATTGATGAGATAATATAAGACTTGGATCATTGAGTACTCTTAACGATCCGAATAATAATAAATTGTTATTAAATGCGAATTGTTTTACTTTGTTCCCGTTTGGGCTGTATATTGGCCTGGGCTGCTTAGCCTTTTCTTTCCGTTGAGAAAGGAAGTGAGTCACTAAAGTATCAATTCACTTTAAAATTTTCGGCTTGATTTTTCAAGAATCCTAAGGCTATAGCCTTAGTTGTTTGAGATTTCTGAGTAACAAAGTTTTGGTCGGATTTTTGAACATTTGATGTAACAACATCTGTGTAAGAGCAAATGCCTGTGGTTTTGAAGTTGTAGAAGAACAGAAATGTGTTAGAGTTCAAGTAAGTTTTTAGATTTTACTGCTGACTTTAGCTTCTGTATTAAAGCTCCAGTCAAAAGTAACCTTTTATCAATTGGTTAGATCGATCGATAGGTTCAATCTAATCGCCGCCATTGCTTACAGTGTGTGAATGTGTGCCATTTCAACATGCCCTTTGTGAAGCCTTGTACCAGGTTTTCGACTGAGACATGTTAGTAGTTGGAGAAAGAGAGAGAGAGAGAGAGCACTCGAATTGGATTAGCTTTGTTGATTAGTGTGAGTTGTGCCCACATAGAGTTCTGTTTATTAATGTGCTTGCCTTTTAGGAATTACTATTCTCTAAAATTTATTATTTATTTTCTATAGTCATTCTAAATGTCTTCTTATTCTTTTCTTTAGTGTTTCTAGTCTTTAACATCATCATTGCCATCGTCGTCATTATCGTTTAAATATCTATCGACTTTGAATATATAAATATTAATTTACTGATCATCTGATGGAGATGTTTTGAATTTTAATTTGCAACAGTTTAATAGATGGCAGCACTAGCCATATTGAGTTTATTTTATAATCAATGCTGATTGGCTGGGAACATCTTTGCCCAGTATTGGTGCCTGTGTTGTAAGTTGTGGGCATTCGATTTCGAACGTTCGATTTGTGAAACACTTCAATGCTTATCTTCTCATCTAGCAGTTTATATCTGTCGATGAGACTTTGGATGTAGCCAAATTTGAGAAGAAATGCTAAGAATTTAATGAACAACTAAGCAGAGTTGAGATTGAGATTGGACAGCAATCGATTGTCTATTATAATTGATAATTGTCGAAATTAAGCTACGTCAAGTCATGTAGAAATGCAATGAATTGAAAAGGAAATGTAAGTTTTTCAAATGGATTTAATTAAGCCAATTGCTAACTATTGTTATTCTTTTTATTTCTTCACCCAACAAGCACATTGAATGCGATCTATTACCTTTGAGACTTATGTTCTAACAATGTAGAATGTAGCACACGTTTTTAGATTTTTGACTTGCAATTCTCGATTGATTATATTTAATTGTGACCACACTTTAACTTAGGAGTTAATTAACAAAACTCTTTTTTCGTGTTCTAACCTTTTGCCTTGTTCTAGCCTTTTCTATGTGCGCTCTCCAAACCACTAACACGCTCTTAACAAAATCTTCAACACCAGCTCCTGCAAAATCAACAATGAACCCCAACGACCAGGCGACGGTGTGGACACTAGTGGAGGTAAAGACGGGAATCACTCTGGCAGTAACATCTAGCAAGGATAGCGAGCGCCAGAGTTTAATTAGGTATTCTAATTAGGCAAACTATTCTCATATCCAAAGGTTCATCGTGATCAGTTGTCCACTGATGAATCGACTTGTATGTAAGTTTGTATCTCTCTATTTTACTGCTTTATTCTTTTGATTATATAATGCTCTCCTCTTAGGTCATCACTGTAGGTTCTTGGATTCTTTGGATTTAATTCATCCTGGCGCCCCTTTTATCATTTGTTGGTAATAATATAAATATTAATTTACTAATCACTGCTGTCATCTAGTGGAGGGGTTTAAAACTTTAATTTGCAACAATTTGACAGCATGTTGATAGATGGCAGCACTAGTTACTCTTAAGTTTGTATTATAATCGATGCTGATTGGTTGTGAACATCTTTGCCCAGTATTGGTGCCTGTGTTGTAAGTTGTGGGCATTCGATTTCGAACATTCTACTTGTGAAGACACTTCAATGGTTATCTTCTCATCTAGCAGTTTGTATTTGTCGATGAGACTTCTTTGGATATAGCCAAATTTGGGAAGATATTCAAAGAATTGAATTAACAACTAACGGAAGCCGATTTGAGATTGGACAACAATCGATTGTCTATTGTAATTGATAATTGTCGAAACTAAGCTACGTCGAGTCATGAAGAATTGCAATGTTATTGGAAAGGAAATGTAAGTTTTTCAAATGGAATCAATCAAACTAATTGCCTACTATTATTTTTTTCTTTCTTCAGCCAACAAATACATTGAGTGCGATCTATTACCTTTGACGTTTATGAATATGCTCTTCAGCACTGACTTTTTATATTTTTACATTATTTATTGTTGTTTTTTTTATTTGAGCAGAGTGGAACATGACGACAGATGGCTAACTTGTCTGTAAGTTTGTATCTCTATCTTACTATTTTACATTTTCAATTTTATATTACTCTCCTCTTAGGTCACCACCTAAGGTTCTCTTTGAATTACTCTCACATTTGGAAAAGGGTATTTTTGAAGAACATTGACAAATTCTTCAGAGACATTGAAAAATGTATCAACTGCCTTTTTGTGCCCTATGGCAGCCATAAGTGCAATCAATCAAAGAGAGACTGTGCCTTTTACTTTGAACGACATTGACAGTGTTAAGGAGAAGAGCAGCTCAAGTTACATCGCCACTACTCGCTTAGTATTAATTGAATGTCAGTGTCATTGCCGGTGTGCTTTATGCTGCTCTTTATATTTCGTGACAAGGTTCTTCTCCGTCTTCACTTTTAATTTGTACGTGTAAAAATATACTTCATATTGATCATCATCATTTTTGATTAATGTAAGAAAATTTATGAATAATTATGGATATGTTCTTCAGCATTGACTTTTTACATTTTTTTCGCTTTATATATTGTAGTCTTCTTTGTTTGAAACATGACGGCAGATGGCTACTGTTCCGAGACGATAATGGAGGTGTTGGAGAGTGCCAATGTAAGTTTCTCAATTGAAACTACTCAAGTCAATTGCTAATTATTATTTTGATTTCTTCAGCCAACAAGCACATTGAATACGATCTATTACCTTTGAGGCTTAAGGACATTTGAAGCTTATGTTCTAACAATGTACAATGTAGCCCATGTTTTTCAATTTATGACTTGCAATTCTCGATTTATTATATTTAATTGTAATCACACGATAACTCAGGTATCTCGTGGCTCTGTTGACCAGCACAACAGCTGGTCACTGGTAAGTAAACTAAAATAATAAATATTAATAATTAATCTTTCTTTGTTTTTACAGCACTCCGTGGACCTTCTTCTTTGTTTGAGCAGAGTGGAACGTGACAATAGATGGCTACTTTGCCGAGACGATAATGGAGAAGATGTTCGAGTACCGATGTAAGTTTCTCAAATGGAATTACTCAAGCCAATCGCTAACAATTATTGTTATTATTATTTCTTCAGCCAACAAGCACATTGAATGCGATCTATTACCTTTGAGACTTAAGGACATTTGAAGTTTATGTTTTAACGGTTCTTCGACCGTGTGGACACCGGTGAAGTTGAAGACGGGAATCACTCTGGGAGTAACATCTAGCCAGGATATATCCCTTCGTGGGTCTCCCTCGTGGCTCTGTAGATCAGCGCAACAGCTGATCACTGGTAAGTAAACTTACAAAATAAATTATTAATAATTAATCTTTTTTTGTTTTTACAGCACTTCGTGGCCCGTTGGCTCCCGTTGGCTCCCGTTGGCTCCCGTTGGCTCCCGTTGGCTCCCGTTGGCTCCCGTTGGCTCCCGTTGGCTCCCGTTGGCTCCCGTTGGCTCCCGTTGGCTCCCGTTGGCTCCCGTTGGCTCCCGTTGGCTCCCGTTGGCCCTCTCTTTCTTTCCTTTCTCTTTCACTCTAAAAAGGAGCATCTTGTATATTTATTTCATATCTTTATAATTATTATGTTATTTTGTTTTTATTATTATTAATAATAAAATGTTTTTTTTTAATTTTTTAGTTTTTTAAAACCTCTGAGGCGCCACACTGTGGCTAATTTTTATTAAAATTAAACAATATATAAATTTTAAAAAATTTTTAATTTTTTTCTCGACTTTTTCTCGACTTTTTCCCGGTAAAATTTTAATTTTAAAACCGGTAAATTACCGGTTTAAAAAACCGGTTAAAAACCGGTAAATTTCCAAAAAAGTCGAGAAAAAATCAAAATTTTTCAATTTTTAAAAAAATTTTTAAAATTTCTCGACTTTTTCCCGGGAAATCCCGGGATTTCCCGGTTTTTAACCGGTTAATTTAAAAATTCCCGGGATTTCCCGGGAAAAAGTCAAAAAATTTTTAATAATTTTTAATTTTTTTACTTTTTTAAAATTTTTTCCCGGTTTTTAACCGGTATTTTTTCCCGGGAATTTACCGATTTCAAAGTCGAGAAAAAACTAAAATTTTTTAAATTTTGTAAATTTTTTTAAAAATTTCTCGACTTTTTCCCGGGAAATCCCGGGAATTCTCAAAATAACCGGTTAAAAACCGGGAAATCCCGAGATTTCCCGAGAAAAAGTCGAGAAATTTTGAAAAATTTTTTAAAAATTGAAAAATTTTGATTTTTCTCGACTTTTTTCTAAATTTACCGGTTTTTTTTCCGGTAATTTACCGGTTTGTAACCGGTATTTTACCGGGAAAAAGTCGAGAAAAAGTCAAGAAAAAATTAAAAATTTTTTATTATTTATATATTGTTTAATTTTAATAAAAATTAGCAACAGTGTGGCGCCGTGTGGTTTTAAAAAACTAAAAAATTAGCAACAGTGTGGCGCCGTGTGGTTTTAAAAAACTAAAAAATTAAAAAAAACATTTTATTAATAATAATAAAAACAAAATAACATAATAATTATAAAGATATGAAATAAATATACAAGATGCTCCTTTTTAGAGTGAAAGAGAAAGGAAAGAAAGAGAGGGCCAACGGGAGCCAACGGGAGCCAACGGGAGCCAACGGGAGCCAACGGGAGCCAACGGGAGCCAACGGGAGCCAACGGGAGCCAACGGGAGCCAACGGGAGCCAACGAGAGCCAACGGGAGCCAACGGGAGCCAACGGGAGCCAACGGGAGCCAACGGGAGCCAACGGGAGCCAACGGGAGCCAACGGGAGCCAACGGGAGCCAACGGGAGCCAACGGGAGCCAACGGGAGCCAACGGGAGCCAACGGGAGCCAACGGGAGCCAACGGGAGCCAACGGGAGCCAACGGGAGCCAACGGGAGCCAACAGGAGCCAACAGGAGCCAACAGGAGCCAACAGGAGCCAACAGGAGCCAACGGGAGCCAACGGGAGCCAACGGGAGCCAACGGGAGCCAACGGGAGCCAACGGGAGCCAACGGGAGCCAACGGGAGCCAACGGGAGCCAACGGGCCACGAAGTGCTGTAAAAACAAAGAAAGATTAATTATTAATAATTTACTATTTAAGTTTACTTACAAGTGATCAGCTGTTGTTGTGCTGATCAACAGAGCCACGAGGTACCTGAGTTAGCGTGTGATCACAATTAAATTTAACCAATCGAGAATTGCAAGTCGGCTACATTCTACATTGTTAGAACATAAGCTTAAAAGGTCCATAAGTGGTATTCAATGTGCTTGTTGGCTGAAGACATTAAGAATAATAATAGTAAGCAATTGGTTTGAGTACCATTCCATTGGAGAAACTTACATTTTGAAATAATAATAGTGATCGAATCAATGGCTGTTCCTTATCTCTAACAGATAAACCAGGAAGACTAGCCAAAGTAGATGGCAAATGCCAAGGTCCTAAGTTCAACGGTGTTCCAGTTTATTTATTATTATTTACCGTTGTAAACACGGTATTGGTAAAACCTAGCAAAGTTAAAATTAATTAAATATCGATTAATATACAATGTAACATACCACAAGTGTAGGGCCAATGGTCGGGTGATCACAATTAAATATAATGAATTGGGAATTCCAAGTCATAAATCGAAGGACATGTGCTATATTCTACATTGTTAGAACATAAGCCTGAAAGGTTCATAAGCCCTCAAAGGTAATAGTTCGCATTCAATGTGCTTGTTGACTGAAGAAATAAGAATAATAATAATTAGCAATTGGCTTGAGTAATTTCAATTGAGAAACTTACATCGGCACTCTCGAACACCTCCATTAGCGTCTCGGAACAGTAGCCATCTGTCGTCAAGTTCCACTCTGCTTAAACAAAGAAGACAGCAATATGTAAAGCGAAAAAAATGTAAAAAGTCAGTGCTGAAGAATATATTCATAAGCGTCAAGGGTATTAGATCGCATTCAATGTACTTGTTGGCTGAAGAAAGAAAAAAATAATAGTAGGTAATTACAATAGACAATCGATTGCTGTCCAATCTCAACTCGGCTTCCGTTAGTTGTTAATTTGGTTTGGCTACATTCAACGAAGTCTCATCGACAAATACAAACTTCTAGATGAGAAAATAGCTATTGTAGTGTCTCCACAAATAGAATGTTCGAAATCGAATGCCCACAACTTACAACACAGGCAGCACCAATACTGGGCAAAGATGTTCGCAGCCAATCAGCATTGATTATAATACAAACTTATATCTAACTAGTGCTACCATCTATCAACATGCTGTCAAACTGTTAAAAGTTAAAGTTTTAAACCCCTCCACTAGATGACAGCAGTGATTAGTAAATTAATATTTATATTATTATCAACAAATGATAAAAGGGGCGCCAGGATGAATTAAATCCAAAGAATCCAAGAACCTACAGTGATGACCTAAGAGGAGAGCATTATATAATCAAAAGAATAAAGCAGTAAAATAGAGAGATACAAACTTACATACAAGTCGATTCATCAGTCGACAGGTGATCACGACGAACCTTTGAACATAAGAATAGTTTGTTTCTAAAGACGACATTCCATGAGGATGGCCAACATCTGATAGTCTGTTAATAAATAGTTACCAAATAGTTAAAAGTACTGGGTGAATATACCTAATAATTAAAAATACAACATTAAGAAGAAGATTGATTGAAAATAAGATCAAATTAAATTAAAAATGAAGGCGGAGAAGAACCTTGTCATGAAATATGAAAGAGCAGCATCAAGCACACCGGCAACGGCCCTGACATTCAATTAATACTAAGGGAGTAGTGGCGATGTAACTTGAGCTGCTCATCTCCTTAACTTTGTCATTGCCGTTCAAAGTAATAGATACCCATTCTCTTTTTAATTGCTTGCACTTATGGCTGCCATAGGGTACAAAAAGGCAGATGATACATTCTTCAATGTCTTGGAAGAATTTGTCAATGTTCTTCAAAGATGCGCTTCTCCAAATGAGCCATCTAGCACAAAGAAAACAGCAATAAATAAAGCGAGAAAAATAGAAAGTCATTGCTGGAGGACATATCCATAAGCGTCTAAAATAATAGGTGTCATTCAATGTACTTGTTGGCTGAAGAAATAATAAGAATAATAATAGTTAGAAATTGGCTTGATTGATTCCATTTGAAAAACTTACATTTCCTTTCCAATTCATTGCAATTCTACATGACTCGACGTAGCTTAGTTTCGACAATTATCAATTACCATAGACAATCAATTGCTGTCCAATCTCAAATCGGCTTCCGTTAGTTGTTAACCCAATTGTATATCTTCCTCCAAATTTGGCTACACCCAAAGAAGTCTCATCGACAAAT
Organism: Ectemnius continuus; assembly: GCA_910591665.1. Taxonomy (NCBI): domain Eukaryota; kingdom Metazoa; phylum Arthropoda; class Insecta; order Hymenoptera; family Crabronidae; genus Ectemnius; species Ectemnius continuus. The sequence goes on from CAJUYD010000078.1 coordinate 30,600, forward strand.
ACAAACTGCTAGATGAGAAGAGAAGCATTGAAGTGTCTCCACAAATAGAATGTTCGAAATCGAATGCCCACAACTTACAACACAGGCACGAATACTGGGCAAAAATGTTCCCAGCCAATCAGCATTGATTATAAAATAAACTTAATTTGACTAGTGCTGCCATCTATCAAAATGCTATCCGACTGTTACAAATTAAAGTTTTAAACCCCTCCACCAGACGACAGCAGTGATCAGTAAATTAAAATTTATATTATTTACAACAAATGATGAAAGGGGCGCCAGGATGAATTACATTCAACGAATCCAAGAATCTCCAGTGGTGACCTAAGAGGAGAGCATTATATAATCAAAAAGGTAAAACAGTAAGATAGAGATACAAACTTACAGACAAGTCGATTCATCAGTGGACAGCTGATCACGATGAACCTTTGAATATGAGAATAGTTTGCCTAATTAGAATACCTAATTGAACTCTGGCGTCCGCTATCCTGGCTAGATGTTACTCCCAGAGGGATTCCCGTCTTTGCCTCCACCGTCGTTGGGGTTCATTGTTGATTTTGCAGGAGCTGATGTTAAAGATTTTGTTAAGAACGTGTTAGTGGTTTGGAGAGGGCACATAGACAAGGCTTCACTCGTTGAAGGCTAGAATGCGAAAAAGAAGTTTTGTTAATTAATTAAGAAGAATCGCTTTGATCAAGCGACCAAAGAGATTCATTCTTTAAGAACATCAAAGAAAGAAAAAGAAAGGTACATAGAAACGATGAAGATTTGAAAATAGATTTGAAAAACAAATGAAGATAATAAAGGAAGTATTCAACAACATCTACAATAGAATTCCATCATTAAGGTTAGGTAGTAAACTCCAAAGAATACTCATTCTAACTAAAACAAAAGAAAAATATCCTTAAAACACAATCATCAATTGATTAAAGAATGACCAATGTTCTTAAAAAAAAGAATTGTCATCTTAAATATCAATCAATAAATAAATAAGGACTTGCAGAGCAACGTTGTAAGGAAAGAAATGAGCACTCAGTCCCTTGTGCCTTCCTTTAAATCACCTCGGTTGTCCCAGCCAGCCATGATACAGTAAAGATATACAGTCAAGCCAGACTAGCCGAGCTCTTGGTCTTTGACCACACTTTGTCTTGCCAACATATATGCCAGCGTTCTTTATGACGTCCACTGTGCTCAGTCATGCTCAACATGGGCTTCTATCTTCTCACCACAATGCTAAACATATCTTCAGGCGAGAAATCCAAGATTAATTCAATGGACACTGAGATCTTAGGGCAACTGAACTATAACAAAACATTGTCCAATCTAAAAAACATTTGCAATATCTTTGTTTAGCGTTTGAAGGTAGAACAAAGAATTGAAACAAAACAAAAGACAAGTTTTCAGCGTCCAATGAGATAGTCAAACATTCAATAAGAAACGAGAGAAAACAGATATATAGGCTAGTTTTTGGGTACAGAAAGATTTGAAAATTCCATCTTCCTTGTAGCACACAATTAATTAATTAACATCACACTAATTAATACTTGTCAAAAAAAGTAAAATATTTTCCTTATTATATAATTATAATTATGAATACTAACTTATGTGAATTAATTATAAAAATTAAAATCAATATCACACTCATCTTGAACTTCAAAGTTGGCCATAACTTCTTGAAGTCTTTCTCTATTCTTCACCATCAAATCATAGATGAGATTATAATTTCGATAAAGATCATTGAATGCTCTTATTAGATAATGACAATGTTTTTCATCGAATCTAATAATTCGTAAACGATAATCTTCAACATGTCCATAGTCGAGGGCATTTTTTATTTTTTCAAAACGTTCACTGTGATAACTAGTTAGATTATCGTACGCTTTTTCTTCATTAGCTTGGGTGTCGACAAGTGATTGGAATACTTCATCCAACACATCGATGCCAATGTAATCACCATCCTTCATTTTTGGATAGAGCATTCGTACACCAAACAACAAGTCATCCAAATCTTTATAAAACTCATTGATTAATTTGGCTAATTCTTTATTCTTCTTTCTAATGATATCGTTGGTTCCTATTGTTCCGCTATCAAAAAATAAAGGCGTCTGAATAAGACAACATTTCAAGTCTTCATTTAGCTTGATGCAATCTTCTATTGTTTTCCCTTTGGTCTCTAATTGCTTTAGATTGTCTTTTAAAGACATAAAAATTGGTAATGTGGTTATCACACTATCGTCTGGCTTTATTGATTGTATGCCTTCCATAAAATTTTGACGATATGATCGCAATTCATTTATTTTTTTAGGTAGCTTAATGTAGGCGATTCGATTGATTGATTGTTTCAATTCTTGCTTACGTTCTTTCAATAATTGATTATATTCATTAACAAGGTGATCATTTATTTTTACTTCAGTGATTGAATCATTGGTCTCCTCAGTCATTTTGTATTTGCAAGTCGCCTTTCCTTTCGAATTGTTTCCCAAAAAGAAAATTGTTTTTATAATTCATTAATTACATTTGCTGTTTTCTAATGTTTCGAAGTTCTCAAAGATTGTTCGAGAATTTTATTTGAATTTTTAAGATTATAGAACTTGGTGAATAAGCTCGTCAATGGATGATCTCAATCGTCTGCCATGGACTGATTGATTGATGAATTGGTTGGTTGGATTAATAATCCAAAAGAAAGATTCCCATTGCTTCCTTTATATCATAGTGAAGAATCAATTGAATTAAATAGAATTTCGTATCTATTATATAGACCATGATTGTGTTTGTACTTTTTACCGATAATCTCCATACTGATTAGCGATCCGAAGCTCGATATACCGACCAACATTTTTAATTCACATGTATGTAGTTCATGTAATGCGACTCACTATCACTAGATGTCGCCAATGTGGTCAAAGCATAGTTGTGTACACTTTGAACGATAACAGTTAGACGTAGTTAGAAAATGACTAACCATAGGCCGCTGATGTCTGTCTTGGCTATATGTTTTGTGTATGTGTTAGTTTAATCTTTCTCTCTTCTCTTTAATTTAATTTTGAGAGTACATTGTTGACACCTCTACATTGTGGTTGTTAAAAAGAGACTGGTTGTTGATGGATGTCCACATTGATAAGAATGCTATTACATTAGGCACAAAAACGGCTTAATGGCAATCAGGTTTGGGAACATATGATCACTAGTGAGCCATAAATGTAATCTTCAATTTTTTAGGTTTGTTTACTCTATTCACTCTAAACTTTTCTCGTCTTTCTTTATCGTCATTCACTATATGATTGGTTGTTCATTTGATTAATGAGTTATTCATATTCTTCTCTTGATTTCTATCCATTAAGAAACGGTGTTATAAATCAAAAACTTGTCTTTTGTTTTCTTGTTGACTCATTCTGAACAAGTTCATATGCCAGGTGTCTTTCAGCACAATAATTGTTAGCACATATTATTTGTATTTTTTTTAACACCATTAATTAATAAATAGCCATAATGTCGACGATTGATGAAGGGAAGCCAACCATTGTCGGTGGAACATTGGCTAACGTTAAGAAAACATCTGAGGATGTTGATGACTCTGATTCATCCGAATCAGCTTGTGAAGAATTCTACGATGCTCTTGCTGGTGAAGAGAAGAAGGTAAGTGATAATAATCTTTGTTAATTGAACTTATTGTTGTTCGAATGTTTGATCATCAATAAGAACGGTGATTGATAATCAATGCTTTCATACCAATGCTTGAGATTTGTTATCGACATTAAAAAAATATTATATGTATTGATATTTTGTCATCTTTAAGATTTGGGAGTAGTCGTTAAGTACTAAGTACCAAAGGCAAAATACCATTCACGTTCAATAGAGAAAGTGTTCTAAACTGAATGAGCATCTCTCTCTCTCTCTCTCTCTCTTTTTTTCTTTCTTTCTTCCTCTCTTATTTATCTGTCATCTTGATTGTGCTGGTGCACCTAGGTGAAGTTTTTGTTGTTAAACTCTTGAATCTATGTGCGTTTGGATAAATTAAACTTACTTTTCCTTAAACACTTTGCAACAATTTAAGTAATCAACTTTTTCATATCAATTTCTTTTCAATAGATTGCAAATAATTTGGAGGAAATGGCCAAACATGAAGAGACTGTCCAACAAGCACATTCAAATCCATCTGACAATGGCAAGACCGAGACAACTGAATCGAAAGTGGCTAATTCAACATTGGCCACAATCGTAGCACCTGTTAGTGAAATACCTCGCCCACCGCCTAGAAATCGTAAGAAGAAGCCTATGCTTCTTAAAGGAAACTCTTTAATTGAGTCTAGTCATGCTGATGCTGGTAACAACTCGTCCACCGATAGTCGATCGATGACCAATTCAATAGAATCGGCAACAGCCAGTCTTATTCATGCCAATGTGATAGGTCACAATTTGACAAGCATTTTGGACGATATTTCAAGTATCAAAGGTGATCTGAGTATAACGGAGATTGATGATAAAAAGAGTGTTTATCTGGATGAGCATGCACTTCATAAACATCAGTATCTATACAATTCATTGCTTCTAGAAAAGCTCTACACTAGTGACCAGCTCAAGGATCTTTCCAAGTTGGTTAACATATCTGAAAAGGGAAACAAATCGGAAACATCACTTTCTCCTTCAGCTATCACAACCGCTACAAGCACTTCAACTTTAGCTACGACTACTGCTACAACTACTACAGCAACCATAACTGCTACTGCTACGACCACATCTTTGGCGCAAGCTGATGTAACACCGAAGATCGTGGAGACCACCAATAATCTGATGATTCTTAACATTGATACCGGTGAGAAAGTTCCATTGACCAAGGCCGATAGTGTGCTACCCAAGTGTTTGAATCCATTAAGCTTACATCTGATGAAGCTGACCAATGATTATGAGCAACAACAGGAAAGTAAGAAGAGTAATTCAATGGAGAAAGATTCAAGTTCGGGTATCACTGATGGGACGACACTCAAAAGTGTTACCTCTTCCCTCATCTCCACCATAAACGAAACATTCAATGAGATTAAGAGTGATATCAAAGAGAAATCGAGCTTAAAGCGATCATTGAAAAAGAATTCCCTTCCAAAAGATTGCAAATTGGATAAAGATACCGAAGACGTTACCAATTATGAACTGAACAACGACGCTGATGACGAGGATAATGATGAGGATAAGAATAATGGCGAGTTTAATGGTGGGAGGCTAAAGTCGGGCATTCGAGGTCTGAAACGCTTGGGAACCGGCCTTATCCGTGGTGTGAAAGGTGTCAAATCATCGACTGGTAAGGAGAGATCAACATTTCATGTCGACTTGCATTCGGGTGAGCCCGAGCCTCCACCACCAATACCGCGCTATAAGATTAAGGTGAATCATAAACGAGGTGGTGCCGATTTCGATGGGCTCAAGCTAACCCAAGAAATCAACGACTGCCATGGTGCAATCTGGTGCATGAAGTTTAGCAATTGTGGCCAACTACTGGCGGCTGCCGGTCAAGATCATTTGCTTCGGGTTTACTGTGCTCAACATTCGTGGAAGTATTTTACACAGCTTCGCAATAAGGCATCGGGACAGCATATTTCACCCAGTTCGACCAAAGAGAGGAGTAGCATCAATGGCGACTCATTCGGGCGAAAGCATAGGTCCTCCTATTCACGTAGTGGAAGCTTAAATGCCAACGACTCGCACAACAATTCCTCGTCCTCATCGTCGTCTTCTGCCTTTGCAAAAGAATATTATAAAGATGAAGATAATACCTTATCAGAGGAGGGTCCACTGTTGTTGTTCACAATTTATCGTGGTCATACGGCTGATGTGCTTGATCTGGCCTGGTCGAAGAATCATTTCCTTCTTTCATCGTCAATGGATAAGACCGTCCGCCTTTGGCATATTACTCGCATCGAATGCTTGTGCACCTTTCGACATATTGACTTCGTGACTACCATTCAATTCCATCCGAGAGATGATAGATATTTCTTAAGTGGATCACTCGATGGTAAACTTCGTTTATGGAATATTCCTGAAAAGAGAGTAACCTTATGGAATGAGGTGACTGCCATTCCAAGAGGTAGTGGCGGTGATTTGGATCTAGTACCACCTCATGGCTTAATTACTTCGTCGTCCTTTGTGCAGAATGGCAAGTTTGCTGTGATCGGTACCTATGATGGACGAATCATTTTTTACACCACCGATCAGTTGAAGTATTTTACACAAATTTTGGTGAGCAGTAAGACTGTAATTACGTCAAGCAATGGACAAGGTGGAGCTAGTCGACGAAAATCTAGCAACAATAAAGTGACGGGCATTGAGAGTATTGACGATAATAATAAGATACTGGTGACTACAAACGATTCTCGCCTTCGGTTGTACGACCTACGTGATCTATCGCTGACTTGTAAGTACAAAGGCTGTGTGAACCAATCGAGCCAGATCAAGGCGTCAATATCGCACGACCATCGTTACATCATCTGTGGCTCGGAGAATAATTCCTTCTACATCTGGAGATTACAGGACAACACAACTATTGGTCAGAGACGAGATCGTAATAAGCAATACGAATGCATTCGACTCCTCAATCCACCACCGCAGCAACAGATTACCTCGCCCATTTTCCAGACGCCAGGCGAGGTGACCGGAAGCGCTTCCTCAACTCTTAACAATTTAAATGTGAAAGGTGGTGGAGAGGCAGTAGGCAAGCTTGATCCTAAAGTGAAATCTCTTCTTGCAAGTGATATACTCTCTTCTACGTCGGAGACGCCTTCCATCAATAGCGGTAGTAAAGCGGTTCCATCACCGGGAATGTTTGCTGCTAATACTACCACAATAACGCCCACGGCAGCCACCAGCGGTAATCAACAGGCCACCAAAATTATCACCTCGGCTTTATTCGCTTCAGTACCGGGACATATTGATGATAAAGCAAAGTATGTGATCGCAACGGCTGACTTCAATGGCTACATTCGATTATTTAGCAAATATTAATTACCAAACCATTGTGTTAAACATTTACCGGCGATATATTCTGGGTACATTCATTTTTTTTATATTAACAACAACAACAATAAAAGAGGAAAAGGGGGAGGGGATGAATGATGGTATGTGTGCAACACTGATGGAATTAATGTAACATTTATGTTGTTTATCCTCTCTCAATCTTTCCCCTTCGACTCTTGTTTTTATTCATGAAGCTATTCTTTATGCTTGTAATAATATTTTGGTTTGACTGTGGGAGCTCAGCTCAGTGTTTCTTTCGGGGTCATGGGGGAATTATGACTCGATTCTAAATTCTGCTTGATGAATTCGACCAAAAGTTTGTAGAGGAGATGATGGGCCATAGTGAAAGTGTGAGTAAGTAAATGAATAAAACAATTATAAAAGAGCAAAAAAATGGATGAGATGTAATGATGAAGGGTAGCGCCAAATGATCGATAAGTTAGTTCCGTCCGCGATTGTTCATGTGACCCTTCAATGCACTTGGTGTCGGTGGCAACGACCGTGGACTGGTGCCAAATGAACGTGTACGAAAATGATGCTTGGCTATGGTCATGTTATAACGTGGAAGACCATTCACTATCGTTTGACTTCGAGCCGTTCGACGATTGCTATGATTGTTATTACTATCAACTGATTGTGTCGAACTTCGCCTTTTAGGTGAAGTGATCACGCCATTTGTTAGACCACTATCAGTGTTCTGAAAATGGTTATTCTCCTTTTGATGATTAACAATACTTGGAGTGATATCGCTACTTCGATTCGTCTTCAGGATATTACCTTTCATAGGTGATTTCAAGGTTTCAATATCATTGCACGCGGTTGAATCATTATGACTACTGTTAGGTGTTGAACACGTGTTGATACGAAAATTGTAGCCTGATGTTGTCGAATCTAAATTAACAATCAATAGATTTTAATTATACTCTTACAATTTCGAGTACACTTACTTAAGCGAAATGAATTGTTCTTCAATTTTGGCGTCGTTTCACTGTTCGATTTTTTTGGTATCTTATAATCGTTCAATTCACTCTCCTTTTTAAAGGATGAGAAAAGTGAAGCAACCACATTATCGCGTCTTCTCAAGGAAGCTCCGGAATGAACTGTAGAAGGATGCTGGGAATGCTGAGAAGGACTACAACTACGGCTGCTGTTACTATTATTCTTCACAGGAGTTCGATTAGGTGAACTTTTGCTTGGACTATTCAAGTTGTTAGGTACCTTCTGAGTTTGTTTGTCCAACTCATCGTTGCTCCAACTTAATTTTCGCAATTTCCTATGAGATGGTAGCTCATTAGTTTCATTGTTCAATTTTCGTTTAATACCCGAATGGAGATAGACTTTGGCATAAGGATTGACCGTTTTGCTTGGAGTCGTTCGGGAGAAACGCTTCAATTCTCTCAATATTTGGTTGATCAACTGCCTGTCCAACTTAGCTTGCAGGTCCTCTTCATTCGGAGCGTTGACTACAGTGCCACCCGAAGGTTGAGAAGATGAAGACGAAGAGGTTGTCGCTTCAAATTGATCGATCTTGTTTGAGGTAGAAGATTGCGAATCAGCGGATCGAGTTCTTTTTAGTAAAGGAACCATTTCATCACCATTCGGTTCATTCTTTACTTCGGCTTTGATTGAATGCTGCCCATGAGACCTATTATGGATATCATCAAGTTTCACAATCTGTAACATTAACCTTTGATCCTCTTCAGATAGTGGCGAGATCCTGGAAATGCTCTCCTTGTCTAATTTATCAACATTGAAGAATAACCTAAACGAGTCTTCGAATATCTTCTTCTGATTCTCTATGTAATTCTTTTTAATCTTCTCCCGTCGAAGCGACATGTAGATAAGATTTCGAAGATTTTCCATCTGGTAGCGAAGATTTTTAAACCTAGTTCGCTCAAGTTGATTTTGTTCTTGGAACTTTTGAGCAAAAGTTGGTTTAATGAGCGAATTGCCATAGTTTGTGATTCGCTTCAACTTCCAGTAGTTGTAGATCAGATCGATCAGTTGATGTAACGATTTCACTGTTACTTGACTATCCTTTACAATCGAGCTGTTTGGTTTGTTCTTGTCGATTGAATACTTTTTCGAGATCTAAAAATTCAAGAGAGAATTAAATAATAATCAACAATTAATAGTTTTGAATGGATAAACTTACCTCTTGGAAGACATTGTTGATGTCGATAAATTGCCAAAATTTTTGCTGAAAGTTTGGAAGGCTTTCTTCATTTTTCGTTTCATTTTCGTGATTCTCTTGATTAGGAAGATAATTACAATAGTCATATTCCTCAACTCGATCATCACTATAAAAACAAATACCATTAGACTATAATTAAATCTTTTGTTGTGTTTTTAGGTGAACTTACGAAATAAGCTTTCTGTCGACCGAATGTTTAGGGCAGTATGACTTGAGACGATAGTGCTTCTCCTTGCCCGTATATTTAGGCGTGTACACGAGTACTACCATCTTGATCTTATGTTTAATACCACAAGTCACATGGTAAGATACTCGGCAATTCTTCTCATCACAAGTTATCGATACTCCTTTACCTTTAACGTTACATAGTGAACAGCCTAAATCTTTCTTCCAATTGGGTATCTTACTAATGTCAGCTGGCTCCAACAAGTCTGGTTCGACGAACTTGGCCTAAATAAAGCAATTAAATTTGAATCGTTCATAAATCAAAAAACAAAAAAAAAACAAACAAACAAACCTCTGGAATCCAATTGACACAGATGACGTGCACCCAACGATTATCGGTGGTCATTTTGAATGCTCCATTGAGATTAGGACAAAGAGTACAAACAGGACTCTTTTTAAGATCTAAAATATAATAAAAACTTTTTAGTCAATAGACAAATCAATGGTAGAGATTGAAACAAACTTGAACGACAAGGTGAGCATAGCCATTCATCTTCGGGAATCTCTTTAATTCCATAGCAAGCTTGATGGACGCATATGTTGCACCGATCACAGAAGACCATTTCGTTACCATCCTCACTTTCGGGACTAGATAATATATTAATGTAAATTAATTATGAAAGTGAACATTTTTCATAACCAATACAAGCAATACTCACTTTTGGCAGACATCACAGACTACATGGTCGGAATATTCAATGCCCACTTGTTTCTCTTGAATGTTTTGGGCACATTGTTGCTCAAGTTCATTGATAACATCTTCAAGGAAATCATCGGAAATGTTCACAGAAAATTTAGAATCAGCCACTGCCTTCAGCCAGCAAATGTCTGCAGCATCCAGCTGATAACGTGACGAATGACTGTCATGACCATTTACAGCCTAATAAGAAAAGAGATTTCATAAGCAGATGTCGATATAGAAAAACAAAATGAATGATAATATCTACTTTTATATAATCTTTGGGTAATTTGAATGTTGATTCACCAGCCGATGTCGGTGACGACTGTAGGAGCTGATCGATTTGAGATCTGTTTTTATCGAGATCAAACTCCTGAACTTCCGGCCGTGGCACACTCTCAGGATTAACGGGCACCTGTACACCCTTCTCCCATTCTTCACGCCATGAGTTGGTGATAAGTAGATAGTCGTCTCGATTCAAATTCTCATAATCAGGCACTTTCATCAATGAGACAAGATCTTTACGTAGTAGCTCATCCGTTTTTCGTCTTTGTTCAAGATTGTAGATGCGCGATTTGTGCAGGCTGAGCAATTCACTAGGTAGAACTGGATCGACTATGTTAATAAATGAAAAGCGTTACTAATACTTATCAACATAAAATGATAAGATAACAAAAAAAACATTTACCACTCTTAATCCTCTTAAGGCGATTCTCACTGTTCAAACTACTGCCGTGTAGAAAAGTCTTCATGACTGCTTTTTTACCTAAAAATCGATAACAGCGACAAGAAGGGAGAGAAAAAAAAGAAAGAGATTCATACAAATTAGATGATAACCGGTTCATGTCATAATTGAATGGTAAAAACTTACACGTGTTATTAGAGAGTGTCATTTTCACCTAGAAATAAAATTAGTTAAACAATATCAATTAATAAAAATAAGGTTATTAATTGGAATCGATAAGAATTAACTTTAGCCAATAATAAATAATTGTTAATCTATCGAGTAAAAGGTTCGAATTACATTTTCTTCCCGAATCATAATATTTACAATCGAGAAAGATGTAGCTACAAAAAAGAAGGTAGCGGTAATGACAACATTAAGAGTTACATTTTACAGGGTGGAGACATGGGGTAATTGATAATCATTTAGTGATGCACTCGATAATAGATTTAATAGATT
>CAJUYD010000079.1:2500-10000 GCA_910591665.1 Ectemnius continuus
CTTCGTATATATTCTCTCTCTCATAGAAAAGTAGACCTTAGGGCCTGTCTCGTGGGCACGGTGTGCTGCGGCGCTATCCGTGTTCGGTGAGTTTATATGAGCCAGCTATTCTCCACTGCGCTCCCTCACATCCTTGTGTATATAATTTTCGTATTCCCTTTTCGTATATTCGTTACGTCTTTTCCCACGAGAAACAGACATCGCTCTCCCCCTTTTGCCTTGACATCATCGCTGGTGGTGTTGCACACTTTCCAACGACTTGTCCTCCAGTTCTCCACAGGGAACGAGGGCAGCGCGCGAAATGGAACTAATACGATTCCAGGACACTCGCGCTCTTTGTGCCGCCCTCCTTACCACTGCAAGACCGGTCATAGTACGTTCATGATCTCAGCGAGAGTCAGTGAGGGACTGCTTCTTTTCATATTCTGTATTTCTCTCCTCCGTCTCTCTCAATAACAATTTTCCTCTCACTACTCTCCCCGACGACTAGCTCTCTCATCTTTCTCTTCGTCGTGACCAAATATATTACAGTACAGTAATACACTGGTTTCGTCCTTATATTTCATTTAAGGAATCTCAACCACCACCCTCTTTTGGTGTATGTGGATTGTAGTAAAACGCTCGGATATTATAAACCGAGAGTCGATGCTCAGTGAGTACGAAAGTGAAACACTTTGATTTCCTTCGTATCCAACGTCCGAAGACGCTCGCCACATAAGGGCCATTCGGTCAAAGACACCGACCCGTGGCAATGCTGTGAAAATAGTATATGGTTGTTGTTAGGGCATAACGGCACACTAAGGAACAGCCTTGCGAAAGCATGACACTACCTCTTCGACTCTAGAGTCTCAGTGGAGGCACTCCCTCGCTCGACCACTCCGACCGCTCGCCTCTCTTATAGGTACCGAGGCGCCGGCCGGCAGGTCGGCGCCGGCCGGCCGCTAGCCCGCGCGCTTACGGCGGGGATCGGCCGCCACGCCATGCCACAGCGGCAGGCATGGGGGAACTTTGACGCGGCGCGCATAGGCGACCATGAGTAATGTTACACCACCGCTTCGCACACTGCAAACCGACATTGTTTAACATAATAAAATACGTTGTAAAATAATTATTATTAATAATAAAAAATTTTCCACTCACAACGACTTACTCCGAGAGGAGAAAAGTTGCCACGACTTACTCCGAAGGGTGAGAATTTACCACGACTTACTCCGAAGAGTGAGAATTTGCCACGACTTACTCCGAGAGGAGAAAAGTTGCCACGACTTACTCCGAAGGGTGAGAATTTACCACGACTTACTCCGAGAGGTGAGAATTTGCCACGACTTACTCCGAGAGGAGAAAAGTTGCCACGACTTACTCCGAAGGGTGAGAATTTGCCACGACTTACTCCGAGAGGAGAAAAGTTGCCACGACTTACTCCGAAGGGTGAGAATTTGCCACGACTTACTCCGAGAGGAGAAAAGTTGCCACGACTTACTCCGAAGAGTGAGAATTTGCCACGACTTACTCCGAGAGGAGAAAAGTTGCCACGACTTACTCCGAAGGGTGAGAATTTGCCACGACTTACTCCGAGAGGAGAAAAGTTGCCACGACTTACTCCGAAGAGTGAGAATTTGCCACGACTTACTCCGAGAGGAGAAAAGTTGCCACGACTTACTCCGAAGAGTGAGAATTTGCCACGACTTACTCCGAGAGGAGAAAAATTGCCACGACTTACTCCGAAGGGTGAGAATTTGCCACGACTTACTCCGAGAGGAGAAAAGTTGCCACGACTTACTCCGAAGAGTGAGAATTTGCCACGACTTACTCCGAGAGGAGAAAAGTTGCCACGACTTACTCCGAAGAGTGAGAATTTGCCACGACTTACTCCGAGAGGAGAAAAATTGCCACGACTTACTCCGAGAGGAGAAAAGTTGCCACGACTTACTCCGAGAGGAGAAAAGTTGCCACGACTTACTCCGAGAGGAGAAAAGTTGCCACGACTTACTCCGAAGGGTGAGAATTTGCCACGACTTACTCCGAGAGGTGAGAATTTGCCACGACTTACTCCGAGAGGTGAGAATTTGCCACGACTTACTCCGAGAGGTGAGAATTTGCCACGACTTACTCCGAGAGGAGAAAAGTTGCCGCGACTTACTCCGAGAGGAGAAAAGTTGCCACGACTTACTCCGAAGGGTGAGAATTTACCACGACTTACTCCGAAGAGTGAGAATTTGCCACGACTTACTCCGAGAGGAGAAAAGTTGCCACGACTTACTCCGAAGGGTGAGAATTTACCACGACTTACTCCGAGAGGTGAGAATTTGCCACGACTTACTCCGAGAGGAGAAAAGTTGCCACGACTTACTCCGAAGGGTGAGAATTTGCCACGACTTACTCCGAGAGGAGAAAAGTTGCCACGACTTACTCCGAAGGGTGAGAATTTGCCACGACTTACTCCGAGAGGAGAAAAGTTGCCACGACTTACTCCGAAGAGTGAGAATTTGCCACGACTTACTCCGAGAGGAGAAAAGTTGCCACGACTTACTCCGAAGGGTGAGAATTTGCCACGACTTACTCCGAGAGGAGAAAAGTTGCCACGACTTACTCCGAAGAGTGAGAATTTGCCACGACTTACTCCGAGAGGAGAAAAGTTGCCACGACTTACTCCGAAGAGTGAGAATTTGCCACGACTTACTCCGAGAGGAGAAAAATTGCCACGACTTACTCCGAAGGGTGAGAATTTGCCACGACTTACTCCGAGAGGAGAAAAGTTGCCACGACTTACTCCGAAGAGTGAGAATTTGCCACGACTTACTCCGAGAGGAGAAAAGTTGCCACGACTTACTCCGAAGAGTGAGAATTTGCCACGACTTACTCCGAGAGGAGAAAAATTGCCACGACTTACTCCGAGAGGAGAAAAGTTGCCACGACTTACTCCGAGAGGAGAAAAGTTGCCACGACTTACTCCGAAGGGTGAGAATTTGCCACGACTTACTCCGAGAGGTGAGAATTTGCCACGACTTACTCCGAAGGGTGAGAATTTGCCACGACTTACTCCGAGAGGAGAAAAGTTGCCACGACTTACTTCGAGAGGTGAGAATTTGCCACGACTTACTCCGAGAGGTGAGAATTTGCCACGACTTACTCCGAGAGGAGAAAAGTTGCCACGACTTACTCCGAAGGGTGAGAATTTACCACGACTTACTCCGAGAGGTGAGAATTTGCCACGACTTACTCCGAGAGGAGAAAAGTTGCCACGACTTACTCCGAGAGGAGAAAAGTTGCCACGACTTACTCCGAGAGGAGAAAAGTTGCCACGACTTACTCCGAGAGGAGAAAAGTTGCCACGACTTACTCCGAGAGGAGAAAAGTTGCCACGACTTACTCCGAAGAGTGAGAATTTGCCACGACTTACTCCGAGAGGAGAAAAGTTGCCACGACTTACTCCGAAGAGTGAGAATTTGCCACGACTTACTCCGAGAGGAGAAAAATTGCCACGACTTACTCCGAGAGGAGAAAAGTTGCCACGACTTACTCCGAGAGGAGAAAAGTTGCCACGACTTACTCCGAAGGGTGAGAATTTGCCACGACTTACTCCGAGAGGTGAGAATTTGCCACGACTTACTCCGAAGGGTGAGAATTTGCCACGACTTACTCCGAGAGGAGAAAAGTTGCCACGACTTACTTCGAGAGGTGAGAATTTGCCACGACTTACTCCGAGAGGTGAGAATTTGCCACGACTTACTCCGAGAGGAGAAAAGTTGCCACGACTTACTCCGAAGGGTGAGAATTTGCCACGACTTACTCCGAGAGGAGAAAAGTTGCCACGACTTACTCCGAAGGGTGAGAATTTGCCACGACTTACTCCGAGAGGAGAAAAGTTGCCACGACTTACTCCGAAGAGTGAGAATTTGCCACGACTTACTCCGAGAGGAGAAAAGTTGCCACGACTTACTCCGAAGGGTGAGAATTTGCCACGACTTACTCCGAGAGGAGAAAAGTTGCCACGACTTACTCCGAAGGGTGAGAATTTGCCACGACTTACTCCGAGAGGAGAAAAGTTGCCACGACTTACTCCGAAGAGTGAGAATTTGCCACGACTTACTCCGAGAGGAGAAAAGTTGCCACGACTTACTCCGAAGGGTGAGAATTTGCCACGACTTACTCCGAGAGGAGAAAAGTTGCCACGACTTACTCCGAAGAGTGAGAATTTGCCACGACTTACTCCGAGAGGAGAAAAGTTGCCACGACTTACTCCGAAGAGTGAGAATTTGCCACGACTTACTCCGAGAGGAGAAAAATTGCCACGACTTACTCCGAAGGGTGAGAATTTGCCACGACTTACTCCGAGAGGAGAAAAGTTGCCACGACTTACTCCGAAGAGTGAGAATTTGCCACGACTTACTCCGAGAGGAGAAAAGTTGCCACGACTTACTCCGAAGGGTGAGAATTTGCCACGACTTACTCCGAGAGGTGAGAATTTGCCACGACTTACTCCGAGAGGTGAGAATTTGCCACGACTTACTCCGAGAGGTGAGAATTTGCCACGACTTACTCCGAGAGGAGAAAAGTTGCCGCGACTTACTCCGAGAGGAGAAAAGTTGCCACGACTTACTCCGAAGGGTGAGAATTTACCACGACTTACTCCGAAGGGTGAGAATTTGCCACGACTTACTCCGAGAGGAGAAAAGTTGCCACGACTTACTCCGAAGAGTGAGAATTTGCCACGACTTACTCCGAGAGGAGAAAAATTGCCACGACTTACTCCGAAGGGTGAGAATTTGCCACGACTTACTCCGAGAGGAGAAAAGTTGCCACGACTTACTCCGAAGAGTGAGAATTTGCCACGACTTACTCCGAGAGGAGAAAAGTTGCCACGACTTACTCCGAAGAGTGAGAATTTGCCACGACTTACTCCGAGAGGAGAAAAATTGCCACGACTTACTCCGAGAGGAGAAAAGTTGCCACGACTTACTCCGAGAGGAGAAAAGTTGCCACGACTTACTCCGAGAGGAGAAAAGTTGCCACGACTTACTCCGAAGGGTGAGAATTTGCCACGACTTACTCCGAGAGGTGAGAATTTGCCACGACTTACTCCGAGAGGTGAGAATTTGCCACGACTTACTCCGAGAGGTGAGAATTTGCCACGACTTACTCCGAGAGGAGAAAAGTTGCCGCGACTTACTCCGAGAGGAGAAAAGTTGCCACGACTTACTCCGAAGGGTGAGAATTTACCACGACTTACTCCGAAGAGTGAGAATTTGCCACGACTTACTCCGAGAGGAGAAAAGTTGCCACGACTTACTCCGAAGGGTGAGAATTTACCACGACTTACTCCGAGAGGTGAGAATTTGCCACGACTTACTCCGAGAGGAGAAAAGTTGCCACGACTTACTCCGAAGGGTGAGAATTTGCCACGACTTACTCCGAGAGGAGAAAAGTTGCCACGACTTACTCCGAAGGGTGAGAATTTGCCACGACTTACTCCGAGAGGAGAAAAGTTGCCACGACTTACTCCGAAGAGTGAGAATTTGCCACGACTTACTCCGAGAGGAGAAAAGTTGCCACGACTTACTCCGAAGGGTGAGAATTTGCCACGACTTACTCCGAGAGGAGAAAAGTTGCCACGACTTACTCCGAAGAGTGAGAATTTGCCACGACTTACTCCGAGAGGAGAAAAGTTGCCACGACTTACTCCGAAGGGTGAGAATTTGCCACGACTTACTCCGAGAGGAGAAAAGTTGCCACGACTTACTCCGAAGAGTGAGAATTTGCCACGACTTACTCCGAGAGGAGAAAAGTTGCCACGACTTACTCCGAAGGGTGAGAATTTGCCACGACTTACTCCGAGAGGAGAAAAGTTGCCACGACTTACTCCGAAGAGTGAGAATTTGCCACGACTTACTCCGAGAGGAGAAAAGTTGCCACGACTTACTCCGAAGAGTGAGAATTTGCCACGACTTACTCCGAGAGGAGAAAAATTGCCACGACTTACTCCGAAGGGTGAGAATTTGCCACGACTTACTCCGAGAGGAGAAAAGTTGCCACGACTTACTCCGAAGAGTGAGAATTTGCCACGACTTACTCCGAGAGGAGAAAAGTTGCCACGACTTACTCCGAAGGGTGAGAATTTACCACGACTTACTCCGAGAGGTGAGAATTTGCCACGACTTACTCCGAGAGGAGAAAAGTTGCCACGACTTACTCCGAAGGGTGAGAATTTGCCACGACTTACTCCGAGAGGAGAAAAGTTGCCACGACTTACTCCGAAGGGTGAGAATTTGCCACGACTTACTCCGAGAGGAGAAAAGTTGCCACGACTTACTCCGAAGAGTGAGAATTTGCCACGACTTACTCCGAGAGGAGAAAAGTTGCCACGACTTACTCCGAAGGGTGAGAATTTGCCACGACTTACTCCGAGAGGAGAAAAGTTGCCACGACTTACTCCGAAGAGTGAGAATTTGCCACGACTTACTCCGAGAGGAGAAAAGTTGCCACGACTTACTCCGAAGGGTGAGAATTTGCCACGACTTACTCCGAGAGGAGAAAAGTTGCCACGACTTACTCCGAAGGGTGAGAATTTGCCACGACTTACTCCGAGAGGAGAAAAGTTGCCACGACTTACTCCGAAGAGTGAGAATTTGCCACGACTTACTCCGAGAGGAGAAAAGTTGCCACGACTTACTCCGAAGGGTGAGAATTTGCCACGACTTACTCCGAGAGGAGAAAAGTTGCCACGACTTACTCCGAAGAGTGAGAATTTGCCACGACTTACTCCGAGAGGAGAAAAGTTGCCACGACTTACTCCGAAGAGTGAGAATTTGCCACGACTTACTCCGAGAGGAGAAAAATTGCCACGACTTACTCCGAGAGGAGAAAAGTTGCCACGACTTACTCCGAGAGGAGAAAAGTTGCCACGACTTACTCCGAGAGGAGAAAAGTTGCCACGACTTACTCCGAAGGGTGAGAATTTGCCACGACTTACTCCGAGAGGTGAGAATTTGCCACGACTTACTCCGAGAGGTGAGAATTTGCCACGACTTACTCCGAGAGGTGAGAATTTGCCACGACTTACTCCGAGAGGAGAAAAGTTGCCGCGACTTACTCCGAGAGGAGAAAAGTTGCCACGACTTACTCCGAAGGGTGAGAATTTACCACGACTTACTCCGAAGAGTGAGAATTTGCCACGACTTACTCCGAGAGGAGAAAAGTTGCCACGACTTACTCCGAAGGGTGAGAATTTACCACGACTTACTCCGAGAGGTGAGAATTTGCCACGACTTACTCCGAGAGGAGAAAAGTTGCCACGACTTACTCCGAAGGGTGAGAATTTGCCACGACTTACTCCGAGAGGAGAAAAGTTGCCACGACTTACTCCGAAGGGTGAGAATTTGCCACGACTTACTCCGAGAGGAGAAAAGTTGCCACGACTTACTCCGAAGAGTGAGAATTTGCCACGACTTACTCCGAGAGGAGAAAAGTTGCCACGACTTACTCCGAAGGGTGAGAATTTGC
>CAJUYD010000079.1:15000-22500 GCA_910591665.1 Ectemnius continuus
TATATCGTTAGTTTGGTTTGTAATGTCAATCGGAACTATTTTTGTTAATATTTTCTCCATTGTTTCTTTCCAGTCCAAAGTTCTATTATTATCTTCATTTATTGCTTGGTGTAATATTGGAGTTGGCATTTTGGCAGTGAGAATTTTGTGTAGAATGCCCCATGGATCTTCTCTTCCAGATGTGGTAGTAAAATTTTTCCAAGTTTTCCTTTTGCTTTCTATTATTAGATTATTATATTGGTTTTTAAGGTTTTTGTATAATTCTATAGCATTTTCGTCATTTTCAAGACCTCTCGCTCTTATTCTTTGAATCTCTTTCCTTGCTCTAAACGTCTTTTTTCTTAATACTTGAATTTCGTTTGTCCACCATGGTGATTTCCTGTCTACTATTGTTTTCTTTTTTATTGTTTTATTGCATATTTTAGTTAGCTTGTTTACAGTGTCATTTATCATATTTTCGGGTTCCATTTTGTTTAAACGGCTTATATAACTTTCATTAAATTCCTTGTCCATTTCTGATTCAAATTCTTCCCAGTTAGCCTTTTTGATATTATATTTGTCTGTTCTAAATACTTTACGCTTTTGACTGACTTCATCTTCTATCCAAAATACTATTGCATTATGGTCGCTACTTGTTAGTCCATCCACAATTCTCCAATTTTTTACATATCTCCAAAAGATCGGGTTAGTTATTGTAATATCTATGTTCGAGCTGCCATGTGTTGTCCAAAAGGTGGTTATATTGCTGTTAGTTGCTTCATTCAATACCATTAGATTTTGTTCTGTAATCATTTCTTCAACCAGTTCACCTTTATCGTCCGTTTCATTACTGTGCCATAACAGGGATTTAGCATTTACGTCTGCTCCTATTATTACTTTTTTATGTTTTAGTTCCTGCAGTGCATCTCGAAGTGCTTCTATGTGGATTCTTATGTCATCAGAATATTGGTAATACTGTGAAATTATGTAAAAAGATTCATTGGCGAATTCCAAACATGCACATGATAAGTGTGCTGTCATTAAGTGGTCAACTTGTGTTACAGCTATACTGGGATTGTAAATTATTATAGCTGCCTGCACTACGTCAGTGCCTTTCTTTTGGACCACACGCGCGTTGCTGGGTCCAATGCCTTTTACTATACCATTATAAGTGTATGGCTCCTGTATTATAGCTATATCAAAACTTTGCTCTTCAACAATTTTTCTGACTTGTGCCGCGACTTTTTGGGATCTCTGAGTATTTATTTGTAGTATTTTAAATTTCATTAGTTGTAGTCAATCTTGCCTTTTCTTATCTCTACTTGTTTTATATATTCTGGACATTCTCTATTATATGTATTATGCGCGGTTTCTTTTGTCTTATATTTGTTACAACTGATGCAGCATGGCGATATTTCTTTATTTGGACATTCTTTATATATATGTCCCGGTTTTGCACAATGAGAACATACTTTTTCTGTTTCTTTACACCATCGTGTTGTATGCCCATATGCTAGACATTTAGAACATCGTGGTACATTGACAAATTCTTTAATACGATGGCTGCGCCATTCCATAAATAATCTTTCTTTGAGTATTATGTACTTGTATAATATGCCGGGTAATTCTAGTATCCAATTTTGTAATTCCTTATCTTTACTTTTCATACAAAATTTCAGGTTCATCTTTGGGTATAGCCTTTCTTTGTCATCATTGAAGTCTTTAAAGTTTTTATTCCATATTATTTCTTTTAGTTCTTCTGGTTTATATTTCTTTTCCACATCGTAAATTATTAAGCTAGGTTGTATTTTTCTGGGTTCCTCTATTTTTACATTATCTATCGAAATATTTTTAACTTTATTCAGGTCTTCTAGTGAATCTAACTGCATGACTATTCCATTATCCCTGGTTGGCTTAATAAAGCCTATTCTAATATCACTCGAGTATGCTCTTATCTTTTCTTGTATGGACTCTTTCATCCTTTCACTCGTTCCACCATCTTGTTTAATTGGTTTGAATATTGCTACTGGTTTGGTCTTTTTAATAGGTTCAAGTGGTTGTCGAGTTTTCACTATTTCCGAAAATGCTTTTTGCTCTATGGTTTTAATAGATTGAGTTGCATTAGATTTACATTCCGTATATTTTGCGTTTGCTATTTCATTATCTGTAATTAATGTGTGCACTATCTTTTCAAGTTTATTCCATTGTAACATTATAAATTTCTTTGAGTCATTTTTAATTTTGTTGTTGTCCATGTATATATGATTTTCCAGCATTTGTCTTATTTCTGATACCTCGTCTATTAAGGATGTTTGTACTTCTTCTATTTCTTCTCTACTTTTAGCTATCATTTTTCTTTTCTTTGCGGCATCTAATTTAGTCAATTTCACTTCTAGAGTCTTTCCTTCAACCACTCTTGTATCACTACTACCTGATGGACCAGGCAATTCTGGATAATCCTCTATATCCATCAGAGCTTCTTCATTACTATCTACACTTTTTTCTCTAACTGTCTTCTCCGTACTTCTTCTCTCCACACTTCGTCTTTCTCCTTCCTTCTTCTTCATTATTTGGGGGGGGGGTTTAATTATGTTGTGCTTCATTTTTGATCCCACGAGCAGGTGCGTCATTGTCGTCACTCATCGGAAGAGCGCCCTTACCGACAAGAAGGCATCACTTACGAGGAGGTGGGCCAGGTGCCTCCAAGAGTCGTTTGAGACTCTGCAGCTTTACGTCCCCAGAGCCATGCAGTCATTGGCACGTCCTCCCACCTTAACTTCGGACGAGCTCGGGTACCCCGGGTGCGCTAGACCCGTACTGCAGGTGCCACAAGGACACCCACAGCCCCTGGGGGGAGTAGATAGGGACATTTGTGTGTCGTTGTTTTGTTTATCGTGCGGCTCCCACCCATTGGGTTTAGCCGCACGTCTCCCATGAGTGTGGGATTGGGATACGCCCAATCAGCGCGTTTCTGCTTAGGCAGAAACTACCAGTACGCTGCCAGGTTATAGGGCCTGGCAGCAGACCACTGGTGGGGCCGAGCTCCTACCCTAGCTCTACCGGCTAAGCAGGCCGGTGCCCGAGCTGTGACGCAGCTCCCCCGTCGGGGTCATTGCTGACCCCTAGCCAGCGTGTAGCTCCCCCACTGCCCCCGCGATGGTCCAACCTTCCACCTGGTCGGGCCTGGGTGTTACCCCAGCGGGCTCCCGACCCCCGCGGTACCAGTCAGGGTCACTGGTGAGACCGTCGTGGCATTACGCCACTACCAGTTAGGGCGCCTATACGCCCTGGCACTGGTGAGCCGGCGCTTCGGCTACGTGGAGTCGCCACTCTCCAAAGACCCCTACTGAAGGTGACCGAGGTCACCCCCAGCAGGGGCCTGCCTGCGTCTCAGGCACACCTTTCATTCACTCAATCATTCTCTCCCTTCTACTCTTAAACACATACTCCGCAAACTTATAAAATCTTTCATACGTTTCCTTTCGCTCTAACACACCACTCACGTCAATCGCACCCTGCTCATTCACTCTCACGCCCATGTCATTCAAACTTCTCTCATCCTCATACAATACACAATCATACAACACATGCTTCCAGTCTTCTTTTTGCGCACCACACCTACATTCTTCTGATTCACTCAATCTTCTCTTATATAAATATTCATTCATACTTCCATGCCCAGTCATCAAGAAACATACACTCAACGATGGGTCAAATGCCGCGGACCTCTCAACAAACTTCACATCTCTCACGTATTCGTATGTCACTCTTCCTTTTTCACAATCATCCCACCTTTTTTGCCATCTCCCATACAGCCTTTCATTCAATAACTTATCACACTCGCTCTCTCTCAGCCGCTCAACTTCTTCATCATTCAAAATATCAAATTCATTCATTCTCAATCGCTTCCTCACTTTATACTTTATTCCACGCCTCATACATTCCAGGTCCCACGGCAAGCCACCCATCAGGACTTGCATAGCCTCAGTCGAAACAGTTCTACATACTCTCAAACATGCATACATAACCACTCGCTGACACCTATTCATTAACTCTCTCGCATATTTCAGGTTCATAGACTCATACCAAACACTCGCTCCATACATTACACATGATACAAACAAGCCCTTATACAACACTCTCACTGCTTTACGCTTCAGTCCCCAGTCTTTCCTTAACACTCTTCTCAATTTTCCAACCACACTCACAATTTTCTCTCGCATGCTCTCCAAATGTACCTTAAAATTCATTCGCTCACTCATTCTGATCCCTAAATACTTCACACTCTTCACATACTTCATTGCCTTACCATTCAAACACACTCTAGGATTCCTACTCTCAGCCATTCTCCCTTTCATTAACATTATTACAGTCTTTTTCTCCGACACATCCACTCCAACTTTCCTTCCCCACGCACTCACTACCTCCATGCATGCCGTTCCCGTTCGTTCCAATTCATTCCTTGCATTCGCCTCAATCACCAGTAACAAGTCATCCGCATACGCAACAGTCTTACAATCATACTCATCCAAATTCCACAGAAGCTCGTCCATCATTAGGTTCCACACCGCAGGGCCACAAATTGAACCCTGCGGGCATCCCCTACATACATTCTTCCATACTTCCTCCTGTACACTTCTAACACACACTCTTCTGTTCTTAAAATAGTTGATCCATACACCAATTTCCTCACAACCAACATTCTTCAATTTTTCGATCACTCTACCCCAATTCAAATTGTCAAACGCACCGCGAAAATCAATAAATACACCCAAAACATACTTTTTCTCTGACTCATTCACCCACACTTTCACTCTTTGCCATGCATCCTCAGTCGACCGTCCACATCTAAACCCATATTGCGCGTCATTCATTCTTCCTTCCATTCTCTTTTCCAATCTATTCACTAACATTCTCTCATACACTTTACCCAAAACAGACAACAAACATATCGGACGATACGACGAGGGATCACATCTCACTTTCTCGGGGGATTTCAACAGCACAACAACGCATGCATTCTTCCATTCATCCGGGAAACAGTTCTCACTCAAACACACATCATACATACGCTTCAACACACCGGGAATTGCCATCCATACTTTCTTTATCATTTCACCATTTATGCCATCCATCCCAGGCGCTTTTCGCATTTTTACTCTCTTAATCGCACATTCAACCTCTTCCCACTCAAAGCATTTCTCCATTTTCTCGACACATTCATCATTCGTCACATCATTTACATCCGCAGCTGGGAAAAAGGCATTCAGCAATACATCCACACTGTCCTTCCAACACTTTGTCACATTTTCACCTACTTTCATTCCACAAATATTGTCCTTCTTTCGTTTCCCCATACACAGCTTATACACTTCACCCCACGGATTCTCATTTCCTTTTTTACTCACAAACGCTCTCCAATGTTTCTCTTTCGCTTCTTTCATACCACACTTATACTTTCTAAATTCATACATATATTCATCCCATCCAGCTTTCGCATCCCCTCCACGTTTTTTCATCTTTTGGTACTTTTTTCGCGCTTTCCTTGCATTCTTCCTCAATTGTCCTAATTCATTGGTCCACCATCTAAGCTTGCTCATATTCACACGTTTACTCGTTTTCATCCTCTTGTCATTCGTTCGCGTCACCCATTCAGTCACCATTCTCACCACTTCCACGGCATTCATATTGTCCAATTCTTCTACACTCACACCACATGCAAACTCTTGCAAATCCTTCACATACTCATCCCAGTCAACTCCCTTCATTACCCATCTTCGCGTACTTGTCACATTCTCATCTTCATTCACATCACTCTTCATTCGTATCAGAATCGCATTGTGGTCACTCATACTCCAGTCATTCTTAATCTCCCATTGAAACGAATACCTATCACTCTCCTTGCTCACAATACTCACATCTATATCACTTTCACCATTCGCACCACTGAACGTAAACAACTTACTCGGCTCATTCAACACAATCATATCATTCAGCAACAGGTATTCTTCAAGCATACTTCCACGCAACGCTCTCTCACTGCCATCGGCTCTCCCTTTGCTGTACCACAAAGGGGAGACGGCGTTTGCATCCATACCGATTACTAGCATCTTTCCATTCGCTACTTCTCTCAACATATCCAAATATCTCAAATACTCTTCCATGCTTCCACCATACTGACAATAAACAGACGCGACATACATTTCTCCAAGCTTTCCTTTCATCCAAGCACACACTCCATATTCATTCGTACACTCTGTCACAGTCATCACTTCCATATTCACATCATTCACAACAATCGCGGCTTTGCATGTACACTTTTCATTCGAAATAACATTCATTCCACTTGGCAAACCTCTCACACATCCATCCGACGCAAACGGTTCTTGCAGCAAAGCAATACTAATATTCTTTTCACACATAGTCATTCCCAAATCACACATCACCGCATACGCTCTCTGACAATTCAGCTGGATCATACATACTTCGTACTCAGTCATCGCTTATTCTTGCATACATTCTTTCTCGCATCCTCATATACTCCGGACATTCCTCGCTCATTATCGGGTGATTTGCAGGCAATCCTTTCATACGGCAATTTCTACACACACACTCTTTCTTACATTCTTTCATAACATGCCCACTTTCACAACACCTTTGACACAATTTCTCTTTCAACGGGCATTCTCTCATCATATGGCCATACCCAAAACATCCATAACACCTCGGTACAAACATGAAGTCACGCACTTTAAAAGCATTCCACAACATATACACTCTACCATTCGCTAAAATCACTTCTTTTCCTGTCCTAGTTAATTCTATAATAACATTCCCACACTTAGACTCTTTCTTACTACTCCGACTCACAATCCTCACTCTTTCCAAAAACTCATTCTCATTCATACAAACTCTCAGATTCTTAAAATACAACTCACGCAGAAAATTCTCACTCGTCAAGTCATTCGGCACATCGTACACAATCAGCTTTGGTCCAATTTTTCTAGGCAATTCCACTTTCAATCCGACATCCTTAAATTTCTTGCACTCTTTAATCTTATTTAATTCTTTCTCGCTAACTGTCTCGATCGCAATTCCATTTCTCGTCTTTCG
Organism: Ectemnius continuus; assembly: GCA_910591665.1. Taxonomy (NCBI): domain Eukaryota; kingdom Metazoa; phylum Arthropoda; class Insecta; order Hymenoptera; family Crabronidae; genus Ectemnius; species Ectemnius continuus. The sequence goes on from CAJUYD010000079.1 coordinate 22,093, forward strand.
CACAGCTTTTACTCTCACATTCAACGACTTGCTCACTTCGTTCAACACTTTCTGCTTCACACTATCACTCGATTCTTTCGTATTCTCATTCTCAGGTCTCACAACAACCGCATACGTTCTTACATCCTCTCTCACTCTTCTCATTTCACTCTTCGCACTGACACTCTGGGCATTCACACTTGCAGGCATTCCCGCAGCCGCACTCGCATAAGAAGCACTCATCACATTCGACCTACTCTTCACTAACTCATCTATTCGTCCTTCCAATCTTTCATTTTTGCACATCAAGCTCATAAGACATTCTTCATACTCACTCGTACAATTCATAATTACTTCACTCGCAGCCTTTGAGATTTTATTCGCTTCATTCATCAAAAACGCACGCAAATGAGCACCAATCGTTCGCAT
>CAJUYD010000079.1:32500-40483 GCA_910591665.1 Ectemnius continuus
AGAGAATTTGCCACGACTTACTCCGAGAGGAGAAAAGTTGCCACGACTTACTCCGAGAAGAGAAAAGTTGCCACGACTTACTCCGAGAGGTGAGAATTTGCCACGACTTACTCCGAGAGGAGAAAAGTTGCCACGACTTACTCCGAGAGGTGAGAATTTGCCACGACTTACTCCGAGAGGAGAAAAGTTGCCACGACTTACTCCGAGAGGTGAGAATTTGCCACGACTTACTCCGAGAGGAGAAAAGTTGCCACGACTTACTCCGAGAGGTGAGAATTTGCCACGACTTACTCCGAGAGGAGAAAAGTTGCCACGACTTACTCCGAGAGGAGAAAAGTTGCCACGACTTACTCCGAGAGGTGAGAATTTGCCACGACTTACTCCGAGAGGAGAAAAGTTGCCACGACTTACTCCGAGAGGAGAAAAGTTGCCACGACTTACTCCGAGAGGAGAAACTTTGCCACGACTTACTCCGAGAGGTGAGAATTTGCCACGACTTACTCCGAGAGGAGAAAAGTTGCCACGACTTACTCCGAGAGGTGAGAATTTGCCACGACTTACTCCGAGTGGAGAAAAGTTGCCACGACTTACTCCGAGAGGAGAAAAGTTGCCACGACTTACTCCGAGAGGAGAAAAGTTGCCACGACTTACTCCGAGAGGTGAGAATTTGCCACGACTTACTCCGAGAGGAGAAAAGTTGCCACGACTTACTCCGAGAGTTGAGAATTTGCCACGACTTACTCCGAGAGGAGAGAATTTGCCACGACTTACTCCGAGAGGAGAAAAGTTGCCACGACTTACTCCGAGAGGAGAAAAGTTGCCACGACTTACTCCGAGAGGAGAATAGTTGCCACGACTTACTCCGAGAGGAGAAAAGTTGCCACGACTTACTCCGAGAGGAGAAAAGTTGCCACGACTTACTCCGAGAGGAGAAAAGTTGCCACGACTTACTCCGAGAGGAGAAACTTTGCCACGACTTACTCCGAGAGGAGAAAAGTTGCCACGACTTACTCCGAGAGGAGAAAAGTTGCCACGACTTACTCCGAGAGGAGAAAAGTTGCCACGACTTACTCCGAGAGGTGAGAATTTGCCACGACTTACTCCGAGAGGAGAAAAGTTGCCACGACTTACTCCGAGAGGAGAAAAGTTGCCACGACTTACTCCGAGAGGAGAAACTTTGCCACGACTTACTCCGAGAGGTGAGAATTTGCCACGACTTACTCCGAGAGGAGAAAAGTTGCCACGACTTACTCCGAGAGTTGAGAATTTGCCACGACTTACTCCGAGAGGAGAGAATTTGCCACGACTTACTCCGAGAGGAGAAAAGTTGCCACGACTTACTCCGAGAGGAGAAAAGTTGCCACGACTTACTCCGAGAGTTGAGAATTTGCCACGACTTACTCCGAGAGGTGAGAATTTGCCACGACTTACTCCGAGAGGAGAAAAGTTGCCACGACTTACTCCGAGAGGTGAGAATTTGCCACGACTTACTCCGAGAGGTGAGAATTTGCCACGACTTACTCCGAGAGGAGAAAAGTTGCCACGACTTACTCCGAGAGGTGAGAATTTGCCACGACTTACTCCGAGAGGAGAAAAGTTGCCACGACTTACTCCGAGAGGAGAAACTTTGCCACGACTTACTCCGAGAGGAGGAAAGTTGCCACGACTTACTCCGAGAGGTGAGAATTTGCCACGACTTACTCCGAAGGGTGAGAATTTGCCACGACTTACTCCGAGAGGAGAAAAGTTGCCACGACTTACTCCGAGAGTTGAGAATTTGCCACGACTTACTCCGAGAGGAGAGAATTTGCCACGACTTACTCCGAGAGGAGAAAAGTTGCCACGACTTACTCCGAAGGGTGAGAATTTGCCACGACTTACTCCGAGAGGAGAAAAGTTGCCACGACTTACTCCGAGAGTTGAGAATTTGCCACGACTTACTCCGAGAGGAGAAAAGTTGCCACGACTTACTCCGAGAGGAGAAAAGTTGCCACGACTTACTCCGAGAGGAGAAAAGTTGCCACGACTTACTCCGAGAGGAGAATAGTTGCCACGACTTACTCCGAGAGGAGAAAAGTTGCCACGACTTACTCCGAGAGGAGAAACTTTGCCACGACTTACTCCGAGAGGTGAGAATTTGCCACGACTTACTCCGAAGGGTGAGAATTTGCCACGACTTACTCCGAGAGGAGAAAAGTTGCCACGACTTACTCCGAGAGTTGAGAATTTGCCACGACTTACTCCGAGAGGAGAGAATTTGCCACGACTTACTCCGAGAGGAGAAAAGTTGCCACGACTTACTCCGAGAGGAGAAAAGTTGCCACGACTTACTCCGAGAGGTGAGAATTTGCCACGACTTACTCCGAGAGGAGAAAAGTTGCCACGACTTACTCCGAGAGGTGAGAATTTGCCACGACTTACTCCGAGAGGTGAGAATTTGCCACGACTTACTCCGAGAGGAGAAACTTTGCCACGACTTACTCCGAGAGGAGAAAAGTTGCCACGACTTACTCCGAGAGGTGAGAATTTGCCACGACTTACTCCGAGAGGAGAAAAGTTGCCACGACTTACTCCGAGAGGTGAGAATTTGCCACGACTTACTCCGAGAGGAGAAAAGTTGCCACGACTTACTCCGAGAGGTGAGAATTTGCCACGACTTACTCCGAGAGGAGAAAAGTTGCCACGACTTACTCCGAGAGGAGAAACTTTGCCACGACTTACTCCGAGAGGAGGAAAGTTGCCACGACTTACTCCGAGAGGTGAGAATTTGCCACGACTTACTCCGAGAGGAGAAAAGTTGCCACGACTTACTCCGAGAGGAGAAAAGTTGCCACGACTTACTCCGAGAGGAGAAACTTTGCCACGACTTACTCCGAGAGGTGAGAATTTGCCACGACTTACTCCGAGAGGAGAAAAGTTGCCACGACTTACTCCGAGAGTTGAGAATTTGCCACGACTTACTCCGAGAGGAGAGAATTTGCCACGACTTACTCCGAGAGGAGAAAAGTTGCCACGACTTACTCCGAGAGGAGAAAAGTTGCCACGACTTACTCCGAGAGTTGAGAATTTGCCACGACTTACTCCGAGAGGTGAGAATTTGCCACGACTTACTCCGAGAGGAGAAAAGTTGCCACGACTTACTCCGAGAGGTGAGAATTTGCCACGACTTACTCCGAGAGGTGAGAATTTGCCACGACTTACTCCGAGAGGAGAAAAGTTGCCACGACTTACTCCGAGAGGTGAGAATTTGCCACGACTTACTCCGAGAGGAGAAAAGTTGCCACGACTTACTCCGAGAGGAGAAACTTTGCCACGACTTACTCCGAGAGGAGGAAAGTTGCCACGACTTACTCCGAGAGGAGGAAAGTTGCCACGACTTACTCCGAGAGGTGAGAATTTGCCACGACTTACTCCGAGAGGAGAAAAGTTGCCACGACTTACTCCGAGAGGTGAGAATTTGCCACGACTTACTCCGAGAGGTGAGAATTTGCCACGACTTACTCCGAGAGGAGAAAAGTTGCCACGACTTACTCCGAGAGGAGAAAAGTTGCCACGACTTACTCCGAGAGGAGAAAAGTTGCCACGACTTACTCCGAGAGGAGAAACTTTGCCACGACTTACTCCGAGAGGTGAGAATTTGCCACGACTTACTCCGAGAGGAGAAAAGTTGCCACGACTTACTCCGAGAGGAGAAAAGTTGCCACGACTTACTCCGAGAGGAGAAACTTTGCCACGACTTACTCCGAGAGGTGAGAATTTGCCACGACTTACTCCGAGAGGAGAAAAGTTGCCACGACTTACTCCGAGAGTTGAGAATTTGCCACGACTTACTCCGAGAGGTGAGAATTTGCCACGACTTACTCCGAGAGGAGAAAAGTTGCCACGACTTACTCCGAGAGGAGAAAAGTTGCCACGACTTACTCCGAGAGGAGAAACTTTGCCACGACTTACTCCGAGAGGAGAAAAGTTGCCACGACTTACTCCGAGAGGTGAGAATTTGCCACGACTTACTCCGAGGAGAAAAGTTGCCACGACTTACTCCGAGAGGAGAAACTTTGCCACGACTTACTCCGAGAGGAGAAAAGTTGCCACGACTTACTCCGAGAGGTGAGAATTTGCCACGACTTACTCCGAGAGGAGAAAAGTTGCCACGACTTACTCCGAGAGGTGAGAATTTGCCACGACTTACTCCGAGAGGAGAAAAGTTGCCACGACTTACTCCGAGAGGTGAGAATTTGCCACGACTTACTCCGAGAGGAGAAAAGTTGCCACGACTTACTCCGAGAGGTGAGAATTTGCCACGACTTACTCCGAGAGGAGAAAAGTTGCCACGACTTACTCCGAGAGGAGAAAAGTTGCCACGACTTACTCCGAGAGGAGAAACTTTGCCACGACTTACTCCGAGAGGTGAGAATTTGCCACGACTTACTCCGAGAGGAGAAAAGTTGCCACGACTTACTCCGAGAGTTGAGAATTTGCCACGACTTACTCCGAGAGGTGAGAATTTGCCACGACTTACTCCGAGAGGAGAAAAGTTGCCACGACTTACTCCGAGAGGAGAAAAGTTGCCACGACTTACTCCGAGAGGAGAAACTTTGCCACGACTTACTCCGAGAGGAGAAAAGTTGCCACGACTTACTCCGAGAGGTGAGAATTTGCCACGACTTACTCCGAGAGGAGAAAAGTTGCCACGACTTACTCCGAGAGGTGAGAATTTGCCACGACTTACTCCGAGAGGAGAATAGTTGCCACGACTTACTCCGAGAGGAGAAACTTTGCCACGACTTACTCCGAGAGGAGAAAAGTTGCCACGACTTACTCCGAGAGGTGAGAATTTGCCACGACTTACTCCGAGAGGAGAAAAGTTGCCACGACTTACTCCGAGAGGTGAGAATTTGCCACGACTTACTCCGAGAGGAGAAAAGTTGCCACGACTTACTCCGAGAGGTGAGAATTTGCCACGACTTACTCCGAGAGGAGAAAAGTTGCCACGACTTACTCCGAGAGGTGAGAATTTGCCACGACTTACTCCGAGAGGAGAAAAGTTGCCACGACTTACTCCGAGAGGAGAAAAGTTGCCACGACTTACTCCGAGAGGTGAGAATTTGCCACGACTTACTCCGAGAGGAGAAAAGTTGCCACGACTTACTCCGAGAGGAGAAACTTTGCCACGACTTACTCCGAGAGGTGAGAATTTGCCACGACTTACTCCGAGAGGAGAAAAGTTGCCACGACTTACTCCGAGAGTTGAGAATTTGCCACGACTTACTCCGAGAGGAGAGAATTTGCCACGACTTACTCCGAGAGGAGAAAAGTTGCCACGACTTACTCCGAGAGGAGAAAAGTTGCCACGACTTACTCCGAGAGGAGAATAGTTGCCACGACTTACTCCGAGAGGAGAAAAGTTGCCACGACTTACTCCGAGAGGAGAAACTTTGCCACGACTTACTCCGAGAGGTGAGAATTTGCCACGACTTACTCCGAGAGGAGAGAATTTGCCACGACTTACTCCGAGAGGAGAAAAGTTGCCACGACTTACTCCGAGAGGAGAAAAGTTGCCACGACTTACTCCGAGAGGAGAATAGTTGCCACGACTTACTCCGAGAGGAGAAAAGTTGCCACGACTTACTCCGAGAGGAGAAACTTTGCCACGACTTACTCCGAGAGGTGAGAATTTGCCACGACTTACTCCGAAGGGTGAGAATTTGCCACGACTTACTCCGAGAGGAGAAAAGTTGCCACGACTTACTCCGAGAGTTGAGAATTTGCCACGACTTACTCCGAGAGGAGAGAATTTGCCACGACTTACTCCGAGAGGAGAAAAGTTGCCACGACTTACTCCGAGAGTTGAGAATTTGCCACGACTTACTCCGAGAGGTGAGAATTTGCCACGACTTACTCCGAGAGGAGAAAAGTTGCCACGACTTACTCCGAGAGGTGAGAATTTGCCACGACATACTCCGAGAGGAGAAAAGTTGCCACGACTTACTCCGAGAGTTGAGAATTTGCCACGACTTACTCCGAGAGGTGAGAATTTGCCACGACTTACTCCGAGAGGAGAAAAGTTGCCACGACTTACTCCGAGAGTTGAGAATTTGCCACGACTTACTCCGAGAGGAGAGAATTTGCCACGACTTACTCCGAGAGGAGAAAAGTTGCCACGACTTACTCCGAGAAGAGAAAAGTTGCCACGACTTACTCCGAGAGGTGAGAATTTGCCACGACTTACTCCGAGAGGAGAAAAGTTGCCACGACTTACTCCGAGAGGTGAGAATTTGCCACGACTTACTCCGAGAGGAGAAAAGTTGCCACGACTTACTCCGAGAGGTGAGAATTTGCCACGACTTACTCCGAGAGGAGAAAAGTTGCCACGACTTACTCCGAGAGGTGAGATTTGCCACGACTTACTCCGAGAGGAGAAAAGTTGCCACGACTTACTCCGAGAGGAGAAAAGTTGCCACGACTTACTCCGAGAGGTGAGAATTTGCCACGACTTACTCCGAGAGGAGAAAAGTTGCCACGACTTACTCCGAGAGGAGAAAAGTTGCCACGACTTACTCCGAGAGGAGAAACTTTGCCACGACTTACTCCGAGAGGTGAGAATTTGCCACGACTTACTCCGAGAGGAGAAAAGTTGCCACGACTTACTCCGAGAGGTGAGAATTTGCCACGACTTACTCCGAGTGGAGAAAAGTTGCCACGACTTACTCCGAGAGGAGAAAAGTTGCCACGACTTACTCCGAGAGGAGAAAAGTTGCCACGACTTACTCCGAGAGGTGAGAATTTGCCACGACTTACTCCGAGAGTTGAGAATTTGCCACGACTTACTCCGAGAGTTGAGAATTTGCCACGACTTACTCCGAGAGGTGAGAATTTGCCACGACTTACTCCGAGAGGAGAAAAGTTGCCACGACTTACTCCGAGAGGAGAACGGCGTGCAGCTCTCTCTCTCTCTCTCTCTCTCCTCTCTCTCTCTCTCTCTCTCTCTCCCCTCTCGCTCGCTGCTGCTGCTCTGCCGTCCGCGGGCAGGCGTTATTTTACTAAGTACCAGCGGCGTCTTACTTTGGCCGCCGCTTGCAAGTACGAGGGAGAGAGCCCCGGCGCTGCTGGCTCTCTCCCCTCTCGCTCGCTGCTGCTGCTCTGCCGTCCGCGGGCAGGCGTTATTTTACTAAGTACCAGCGGCGTCTTACTTTGGCCGCCGCTTGCAAGTACGAGGGAGAGAGCCCCGGCGCTGCTGGCTCTCTCCCCTCTCGCTCGCTGCTGCTGCTCTGCCGTCCGCGGGCAGGCGTTATTTTACGAAGTACCAGCGGCGTCTTACTTTGGGCCGCCGCTTGCAAGTACGAGGGAGAGAGCCCCGGCGCTGCTGGCTCTCTCCCCTCTCGCTCGCTGCTGCTGCTCTGCCGTCCGCGGGCAGGCGTTATTTTACGAAGTACCAGCGGCGTCTTACTTTGGCCGCCGCTTGCAAGTACGAGGGAGAGAGCCCCGGCGCTGCTGGCTCTCTCCCCTCTCGCTCGCTGCTGCTGCTCTGCCGTCCGCGGGCAGGCGTTATTTTACTAAGTACCAGCGGCGTCTTACTTTGGCCGCCGCTTGCAAGTACGAGGGAGAGAGCCCCGGCGCTGCTGGCTCTCTCCCCTCTCGCTCGCTGCTGCTGCTCTGCCGTCCGCGGGGCAGGCGTTATTTTACGAAGTACCAGCGGCGTCTTACTTTGGCCGCGGCGAAAAAAAAAAGCGAGAGAGAGGAGAAGAGAGAGGAGCAGCAGGAGAGGAGAGCTCGAGCAAGCGATGGTAATACAACCACCGCTCGCTCTCGCTGCTCCTTCTTCCTTCTCTCTCTCTCTCCTGTTTCTCACTCTCTCTCGCTCGCACCAGCAGCAGCGCTGTGTGTGTGTACAGGCGCGCGGGGCCTCGTCAAACCGACAAGACGAATCCCCAAGCCAAGGGCTGAGTCTCAACAGATCGCAGCGTGGTAACTGCTCTACCGAGT
>CAJUYD010000080.1:0-38866 GCA_910591665.1 Ectemnius continuus
TTCATTCGAAACTATTGATGGCCGATAATAGTAACGAATTTGAGCTAACGTTTCCTTCGACATCGCTAACTTAGGTTATAAAACACCAAATTTATTTTTAAATCTTTGAACACACTACCAATAAGATACTAAATATATTTAGATTATTTAATTGAAAAATGAAATCAAAACAAATATAGGTGTGAGAGTAATTAAGAGATCAATCGAATGTAAGTAATTTTCTTAAGGCCAGTAACGTTTTTCATGAATCAATCAAAGAGAGATATTTTCAAGATGAGATTAAATCTCAAGGTCTTCATTGAAGTTAAACTTGACAAAGACAAGGTATCGCATCCTTGCCTGATTTTCTTTATAGATGACATACTCATTATATAGTAGCTCAGATTTCTTAACCGATTTATTAGTTATTAACCTTCCGCAAGGAACTTTAACTTTATCGGGTAGAATGACCGCCTGAGCTGGATTAGGTGTTGATTGGCCCTCGCCAAGAACGCTCATGTATTTCTTATCCAATTTTTCAACATATTTAGCTTTGGTCGAACGTAAACTAAAGGGAGAGAAAAAAAGTTAACTTTCTTAGTTAAATAAATTTTAAACAAACAAAAAAAGAGAGCTTACCTTTCTCCTAGGGCCACTTCACTCAACACCAAAAGTCCATACGAATTGGCAGGTGTGGCGTTGCAGTAATTAGCGCTCTTACTGACACAATCGGCAAAATAGACTCCTTTGCCAAACATGTAACCAGTGACGGGAGCTTCTGGTGGAGCGATACGAAGACCTTGTGATAGGATTCCAGCAAAGTTGGTGATACGCGATCCATGCCAAAGAAGCATACGCTCCACATCGCGATATTTGGAGAAACGTTTCTCTTCACCTTCACGATTCAGTTTAAAGACATCGACCAATTCGAGCTTGTATTGATCATGAGTTTTACCATGTGTATGCTTAGCATACTTTTGAATAATCTTATATTCTTCACTATCTTTATCCAGAACGGTGATCTCGTTATTCAGCTTCTTGTAATGGAAATCAATTGGATCCTCATTAGAATTGGTTTCGTTTGTGCTTTTAATGATATTATAGGCAACTTCCATTTCTATAAGTGACTCAAGGATTTGATTCTTTTTCGCCACTTCTTCCTGGCTATTGATGATAGGCGGTAAGGAGGTACCAAAGTTATGGGGAACAAGTGTGTAAAAATGATTACAGGCCCCCTGCAATTGTCCAACATTAACTGGCTTCGAGTCAAGCAGCTTGGAAATCTCTTTAAGTACTGAGCAAGCGTTCAACAGCTGTGAATGGGATAGCTTTCCCAAAGGCATTTTATCAAGATCAAGCTCAAATTCGAGCATTGTCTGTTTCATTAGATGAACATCGAAAATGCGTGATATAAGCTCTTTGACTGGATTCGGTAAAGTTGATTTTGAGGTTTTTGCATTGAGCACCTTTTCATCATAATTACCATAATCAACATCGACTGGATAATATTTATTTGGAAATTTTTGAAAATTAGATCGATCATCCCAATCGTTTCCAGTATGTTCATAATAAACACGTTTGAATTCAGTAATGGCAGCTTCCTTGTTTGACATTTGATTACAATTGTTACCACCGATGTCGGTACCGATTCGGCCCCATGACTTGAACAGCCAATAACGCCGTCGATTGGCATCATCCTCAAGTATTTGAAGTTTATAATATGAATTCTTATTTTCGGCAACGCTGACTCTATTCAAGATGGCGGTATAGAATGACTTGCCACACTTGAGTATGTGCGCTACATCCGCCAAGTTTGAATCTGGATCGACGATGGCTCCATCTTTGTAAATCAATTTCTTAGCACCAGAACCAGAGGCTAAAATGTGATGCACAAAAATAAATTAAAAATCATTCAAACAATATATATGCAAAATTGTACTTACTAGAGCCAGATTTGAAACCCGATTTAAAAGCTGAATCTAATTTCTTCTTGATGTTACATTCTTCAATTCTTTTACCAATATCCGATTCGCTCAGCTCCCAAAAAGTTAACTTACAGGTGAGAATGGAAGAGAGAAGATCCAATCCATTCATTAAATTGTTCAACATTTCTTCAGAAACGATAGGAATTGAATTATCCTGGGCATGTTTAAATTTTTTATTACTTCGAGCCTTCTTGAAACGATTAGCCTCGCAAACATAGCAGAGCATATTATTCACATTTTCTTTAACAACATTTCCATCCAAATTGCGAATCATTTCTTTAATCTCTTTGCTAGATGTTAACAATCCAATGTTATAGCCATTCAATGCCTTACTATTGGTGATAGATTCTTTTGGTAGATTTGATTCTTCTGTTTTCACATTAAGAATCTCAGCAACTTTTTCAATCTCTTTACGTTCAACTTCGTTTTTATATTGAATATTATAAACTCGTTTCAAAGGTTTGTATTTATATTTTTTGAGCGGTGTACTCTCCAACTCGGGCGGTATTTTCATCGGCTGACGTTTAGGAGAGTCGGTTTTATAATCACACTTGGCACCCCACTCAGTGAGGCCATTACAACGATAAGTGGTAACTTTAAAACGTAAAGCACTCGAACATTTAGGACATTGCTCAGGGATACCGAACGTAAGCGCATCGGCAAGATAGTTTATGTTACGCTGTTGATCAACGTTATAGGTGATGTTGTTGAAGGAAATCAATATTTCCAAAAGTCGGCGTGAAAGTCCTTTCAACATTTGAGTATATTTGTAAAGTTTATCCGATTGTTTTTTCAATAAAATCTCATTGGCTGAATCGGGAGCATCCTCTGTCTTTATTTCACTCTTTGTTTCAACTTTAGGTTCAACTTTCACCTTCTTGGTCTTTTGAATAGCCGGCAACTTTTTGAGCAATGTTTTTTTATCTTCTTTCTTAAGCAAATCAAAATTGGGCAACAAGCTAGCCTCAAGAAGAAAACCAAGTTGATCACGATTGTCAGCAAAACAATCTGTATGAAACCAACGATAGAGAGGACCAAAACGTTTGGAATTTTCACTTTCGGTGTCCAATTTACCGATTCGAATTGCATCTTTAGGAATGACATTGTCACACACCATACATTTAGCACGATTAGATTTGGAATATTCAACCTGAAAATCTTTCTTCGTCATATCACCACCGGAATCAGAGGTAGACTTTCTCTTTTGGCTAGCTTTGTTCTTCCGTCCTTCGCCCTTCCCATCGGTTACATCATTACCCTCTTTCTTTTGTTGAATGCTCTCCTCAATCTTCTTTTGATCGTCAAAACGAATCAATTCAAATCCTTTAAAATCACTGACAGAATTGGGCTTATAGCGTTTGAAGAAGCAATCATAATGAAACCAATTGGGAGTTTTTCCATCAAACATTCGTGACTGAACCATAACGGCTAAGCGAAGAATATCTTTGTCAATTTGATCTTTACATGTTTTACAACGTGAACGGTTGCTACGAGCATATTCCGCTTGATAGGGTTGATCTTCCATTATTTGATTTCAAATAAAATAAATGTCAAGTGAAAAGTAAACAACGACAGAATGAAAGTGAAGCAAACACTTCAACATAAAGGCAGTTTAAAAACAAAAGTTTTCTTTAAAGCGCTAAAAAAATTTTAGTTACAGCCCACACACTCATGCACCTCGAGAGATTCACATCCACAGTGGACGTAACCCATGAAATGATTGACCCTTTTCTTTGGGCCAACTACTCTCATCTTTTCATCTTAAGGTGAGACCTAATCCTCTTTCTTCTACGGCGCCCTTCTTTTTCCAAAGAAAGCCAAAAAGCAATTTGATTTGAATGGTTCGATTTATATTAATGCAAAAAGAGAAACAACATCGGAACATTGTGATGGGTGAGTTTTTTTCCTCTTGAAGGGGGCAGGCATTACATTTGGAGACACTTCCAATATAGAAAATAATAATAATAATAATAATAATAAAAATAATGGATGATAATAATAATAAAACAAATTCGTTTACAAATCATAAGGGCGCCAAAAGAGACATGTGTATGTATGTAGGTATGTGAAAGAGGGAGAGAGACACTTAGTTTTTCTTTAACACTAAATTTACCACCACCAGTCAAAATGACTGGTTTTACAATGTTATTTAATAGACATAGTTCAATGGCAGTATATCTGGTGTTAAATGCACACTGAAGGTATCCTCAAAGTTATTTCTGTGGATTGTGTGTATGCGCGCACCTAAGTCTCAGCACACACCCACACCCACGCAACACACACACGCACACATGGCATCGGTGTGTGTACCCAGGTGGTTCTTAGGCAACCAATTTGAAGGTGTCAATTTGTGTTTGCATTGTTAAGAAGGGAAGTAGAGGCGTGTGAAAAATTAAAAAAAAATGTTTCCAAATTATTTAACAAAAAGGTGAGATATCAAAAGTGAAGTTATAAAATGTTTGATAGCAAAAATAGAAAAAATAGTGTGTTGGTTAGAGAGAGAGAGAGAGAAAGAGAGAAAGATTAAGTTAATATATTTCGCAAAATAATAATAGAAAGATTATACACATGAGGCTTTATATTATTTTCCAAGGCTGGCTTGAGTTTAGATATATTCTCACCTTGATGCAAAACATTTTTTACCATCCAGGTGATCAAATACTTCCCCCACCTCCACTCTCGATCATCGTTTCTGGCAAAGATTATTAATAAAATAAGAACAAATAGAGTGAGAGAGAGAGAGAGAGAGAGAGAGAGAGAGAGAGAGAGAGAGAGAGAGAGAGAATAGAAGGAAAAGGAAGATAAAAAAATAATTAAAGATGAGGGATGCACAAGTTTAGAAGGGGAAGGGAGAGAGACGATGGTATAAGCAATTAGAGAAAGAGTGAGAGTCTAATTGGGTTTGTTCATTGAGTTGGTGAGATTATTTCATGAGATAGTAGAATTTTCTAAATGAATTTGAAAGAATATGAAAAAATCTTAAAATAATAACATTATTCAAAAAAAAAATATTAATTCTAATTATTTAAACCAAATGAATGTGTATCCTAACCAAAGTAATGTAAGTGTGCTATAATGTATGGGGGTGCTTTTGTGGTATGCGTTCAATGGATTCAATGAAAATATTATTGTTTTTGTTTATACTCATTCGGTGCTATGATCGATATATATATATATATATAAATATATATATAAAGAGAAAGAAAAGAAAAACTGCTAACGTGAACTAAAGAATGAATTATGAATTAAATAAAAAAAAAGTGAGAGAGAGAAAAACTAATTAGAAGAAAAAAAATCAAAAATTCAAATTCAAAATAATGAACTGGATTTGGAGATTAATCTAATAAAATCGACTGATGATGAAGAAACGAGGAGTGGACGGAAAAATTAAATTGTACCATGCGTGTGGTCCATGCAACTTGAAGTGTGTGACTTGAGGAAGTTTCACACCAAGTAGCAGGAGTGTTGATATTACTCTTAATTAATTATATATTTAAGAGACGAAATTTTGGTTGAGGGACGATAAGAGAGTGGAGAGAAAGAAATTAAGAAATTTGTGTAGGCTATTTTACCGATTATTTGAATTGAATAGTTTGATTAATTGGTGGCCCATGTGAGGATAATTTAGAAATTTGTGTAAGATGTTGTTTGAATGCCTCTAAAATAGGTTTGCGATAGAGTTAGTTCCAAATGAGATGTCCCCTCCTCCGTGACTCACACAAACAAATATCCGTTAGCTGTTCACTCATTGTTTATTCCTTATAGGAGCACCATTCGACTTGCGCCATTTTCGAGGGTGTTGAGGCTGCTGCATGTTTGCAAGATTGCCACTTCCATTGCCGTTGATTGAGCCGATCGGGGTTCCACCGGGAGGGCCAGCCAATGAATTGTTGGCATTACCGCCACGCCTATTCGAATTAGTAGGACCAAAAGATACAGAGGGCATTTGTCCATTGGGCATACCGAAGCTCCATTGAGCACCTGGTGCCGGCATACCACCGTAACCGAATGGTTGACCATTGGAACCTGACCGTAGTCCATTATACCACCATTCGCTAGGATCATAGTAAGGCATTGTCATCCACGATGATTGACCTATTGATGGTTGATTGTTTTAATAATATTTTATAATTAGTGAATCTACTTCTAAGCCATATAATAATCAACAAACCTTGACGACCAAAGGGTGCAACAGATGGAATTTGATTTACCGGCTGAGAGAATCGATTCCTATTACGCCCGAGTGGCATTACAGACGGTGGTACAATCGAAGGAATGGGAGTTATCGTTGGACGAATCTGTAGAGGAGGCACCCGTGAAAATGACATCGACATCCTATGAAATGGGAAAAGTTATAATCATAAGAGAATGTAAACAAAATCAATTAAGGATTGATTTACATTTGTTTCTGTTGCAGCATTAGATACATGCGACGTTCTCTATTTCGTAACATTTCCTCCTTCTTTCTTCGATCCGATGGCGGCTTAGCCAATGAGATTTCAATGTTTGAGCCACCAAATTCTTTGCCATTTAGATTTTCCATTGCCTGAAGTGCCTTCTCACGATCATCAAAGTGTACGAAAGCATAATCTTTAATTTTCTTAACTCGATCGATGGGTCCGTACTCTTCGAACAACTCTTTAAGCTGTGCCTCAGTCACTTGGCTGGTAAGGTTACGAACATAGAGCACTTTCACCTTGGACATCGTCTCCTCATCAGGCTCCTCCTGAGGATCGGCCCAATCAACGAGAATGTCACACTTGAATATTTTTATACCACTGGTAGTTAGTTTGCGCTTTGCCGCTGAGGCGTTCTTGTGGCTATCGAATTCAAGAAAACAGAAGCCTCTATTTTTCTTATGATCATCGGGTGGGCTATAAGTAATCACTTCTGTTAGACCCTCTAAAAGATAACAAACAAAAAGAAATAAGATAACAACAATAAAAATCAATAATGATTTGTTTACCAATGATCTTGTTGAATTCATTGAAAATCTGCTCTTTGCTCATGATTTTCGGTATGTTGCCAATGAAAAGTCTCAGATTTGGCACAGATATGTTAACTTTGAGGGTAACATTTTTTGGACGAATCTTATAACCATTCAACTAATCAAATGAAAAAATAAATAAATAATAATTAATATCTCTTTGAAAATGGTTGAAACGGAATATGTAGCATTCAACAAACCTCTTGAACTGCTCTTTGCGCATCTTCCTTGTTAGTGTAAGTGATAAAAGCATAACCTCTCGATTGTGATGTAATAGGATCGATCATCAGCCGAAGATCCCAAAGTTTACCGATCTTCTCGAATATCGGAATCAGTTCATCTTCAAAAATATCTTTAGGTATATGGCCAACGAATATCTCCGAGCCAGCCGGTGGTGTAGTGCCATTCCAGTCTGGAGGTGGTCCACCATATTTCCTTTGACCAGCAGTCACTTGATGTGAATAATCTTAAAAAGAAGTAAATAATATTATTACAAAAAAAAGTAAATAATATTTTGGCAAATGTTTCGAATCGATTACTTACTGGTGCGGTCAAGTATTGTTTTCAATTTCACTGGATCTGGTCCATTTAAGGTTGAGGTGCTAGTTGAACAATTTTGTGAGTCGGTCGTTGTTCCTGCTGTATAGTTTGTTGCTGCGGCAGGGGTTGTTGAGGGTGATGCTGGTGAATTATCGGCCGGAGATTTATCCTCTCGGCTACTACTTCCACTAGTTGAACTACCACTATTCGACTGTTGCTGAGTTGGGGTACCAGTGGAACTACCACCGTTTTCGTAGGATTTCCATGACTCCATCTTGGTCATCTAGATAGGCATCGAATGTCGGCAACAGACACCGACGATCGAATTAAATTTTTAAGAAAAGAAAAACTTCAATAAGTAAGTAGATGAATCAATCGAAGGTTGCAAGGAGAGAGGTGAAGAATCAAAACAATGCAATTTCTATGAGGCAAGTATTGTTTCTTTTTGGTAATGATAATGAACAGGCTTATCGATTATATAAAAAAAAGAATCGCCGATTTGTTGTATTTTTGCTTTCTGTAGTGGATGAGATTAGATTGAATGATTAAAATTGATCTATTTAGTCAAATGTAAATATTCACCAAGTAAATAAAGATTTACTCCGAGATATGAATAAGGCCTCCAGTGAATTTAAGTTACTTTTTTTTATATAATAAAAAAATAAGCTTCAAAGAGTTGATAAACAAAAAAGTTGTTTACTTAATAATGTTGCTTTATTACTTTTTTGTTTTATTTAAAAACATGTATTTCATTTACTTGAGAAATGATAACTGGCTACAAGATCAATTGAGGCTGATTGGGTTAGGAATTTAAGACAATTTTGAAGTAAATATTAAGACGAATCGAAACTGTTTATATACGTTGTTCGTTGTTATTTTAGCTAAATGATCAGGTTTGGTTATAATATTGGAAATAAGAAATGATCATAATTTAAAGGCGGATGAAGAATGAATTGATTCGAAATGGTTGGGAGCGGCGGTGGTGATGAAAAAGTGGAGGTGAGGGATGGTAAAGAGGTGGTGGGCCGCCGCGTGTCGATCACATCACATTGACTCATATTCAAATAGACAACGACTTCCAATCAATTAAAGATAAGATCACGTTTAAGTTGTGCCGGCAATGTCATCAATTCGACCAAACAAATCTTTTTTTTTCTCATTTGATTCTTTTTTTTTTCTTCTTCTAGTTGGCGAATTAGTCAATTCAATTCAACGACAGCGCCAGACACTGTACACACAGAAGCGGTGGCAGTCAGCGGCAGCAACATCAGCATCACCAGCAGCAGCAGCAGCAGCGAACACACATACACACACACACACACAAGGCACAGCAACACTCACTGCTCGAGCACTTCTTCACACACTATCTTCTTTGGTAGTAGAAAAAAAAAGAAGAACAGCAGCAGCAGCAGCGGCAGCAGCCAAGTCTCTACTCTGCATTTCACACGTGTTTGGTCATTTTCCGGTTTCCATAAAATGAAATAAAGCAACAACAGCAGCAACAGCAATCCGACTTCCTTCTTCATCCAATCTGGCTACTACCACTAAACAACCACAATCAAGAGCGATGGACCATCCACAGTGATTGTGATGTGCTCGATAGACATGCCACAATTTTAGATTACTTTATTCAATATGCTACTACCTTCTCAACACATACACTGTTATGCACTGTTGCATTCAATTGCTTGCAATGAAAATGACATTATCCTTTAACAAATACAAACATCACCATTAAATTCATCAAATTTATAGAATTTGGTTCAACATTTTTTTCCATTTTGCTCATTAATAATGGTGTTTGATATATATATGCATAAATTTATTTTAATAATTTATAACAATGAAAGAATAAATAAATAAAAAAAAGGAATAATAGCGGATTACAATGGATTCATTTTTTTTTGAATAAGATTACGGTAAACAATTAGGTGATAGGAACATTTGGTGGATTGGTGGGTGATTGAAGTTGAGTTGGTAATCGATAATTCGGTTTCTCTATTCGTTGATAATTAGGTAATATCTTTCCAAGGAAATCAATTTGTGATGATTGAATCGATGGTGGTTCATGTTGCAACCTTTGTTGACATTTCTCACCAAATATGACCGTATTCTCAGCAAGTGTTGTGTCGTAGTTTACTCTACACATGGTCCCAATAACACAACCAGAGGTCACTTTAACTAATGGACCAACATATGATTTAAACTCAAAGACATTATGATCACCAATCACTGGTGATTCGCATCGGGCGCCAACTTCAAAGACATTATAATTACCAATTTTAAGGGTAACACCAGGAGTATTATTTACAATAACAGTGTTCTCCTCAATTAGATTATAATCGCCAATGATAATAGGTCCACCAATAGCTTTTATCGTAGCCGTTGGATGTATCACATTCTTAGGTCCAATAGTAACATCTCCTTCAATTGTAGTATGCTCGGTACAGACAATCGAATTGAACGATATTTTCACACTACAAATAAAAACAATATACAACTTAAATCATTAAAAAGTTTCAAAACAAGATTTTTTTTTGAATTTTATATTACGTTTCTTTGTTTATGCCTGACATTGATTAAGTTGTTAGCATATGAACAATTTATTAAATTGATTAATTATTGAAACAAAAAACAATGTTGATTATTTTCTGAAAAGAGAAAGAATAATTGAATAGGATAATAAAACGTAACCAAAACAAAGTAAAAAATTAACGAATGTTCATAGATGACGTTATGCTTTCAACGTTATGACATGTTGAGTGACCGTTGGCCAATCAGCTTGCTAAATTTGAATGTGGCTACAACACTCCAGTCGAGCTAAGCTTATAAAGTAGCCGTTACCTGTTTATACTTTTAGTTCTATTTTGTTTCCATTTCTTTATAACTTCCAATACGTTTTTATTATTATTATTATCTACTCTCACTCTCTTTCCTGATCGTCAATTTTTATGATTCAATATATATATATATATATATATATAAATAAATTGAAATATCTTAACTTATATTCAAATATTCTATAGACTGTTAATATGAATGGGAAGATTTCAACTAAATGTTCCATAATTCGTTCAGTGATTACCAAGGTTCCTTGGATTAGAAAAGTTGAAGATAATTCATCTAAAGATGTAAGCAAAGTGAGACAAGTTATTGCTGATTTAAATGAACATAAATCATCAAATTGTACTTGTTGCCCTGAGCCGGTACTTCAGATTTTATATGGTATCAACCGAGTGGAAGAGTTTCATGCAATGTTGAATAATGTGATTGTCAGTATGGAAATGCTTGAAGATGAATTGAAAAGATGGAAAAGTTGTTCGAAAGAAAATATCAATCAAATCAATGATATCTCTCAGAAGGATGAGAGTCGTTTTAATTCTGATCATAATGGACATTTTAATAAAGCCAACTTTAATATTCTCACAGCTCCTGTAATAAAAGCCTTAATTTGTTTCGAGGAAGCATTCAATGTTGACCAGAATTCTTTAAAGAAATGTCTAAATGAGAGATTACTTTGTTGTTATCAAGTTTTTGATCGTCTTAATTCACTCTTTCAGATATTTAATTATTATGATTTGGAATGTTTCGCCATACGAGCTGTAACAGTGGCAATGAAATTCGCCAAAAGCTACTGTACTCCCATGATATTAATACAACTTGACCCTACATCGTTTAATTTTGAACCATTGGTAGCTACTTATTGTAATTTTATTAGACAATATCTCAATTTTGGCTACATTCAATCGGCCAAGAATTTATTTCTAAATATATTTGGTGACTATGATTTTGAAAAGAACATCGATTCAATCAATAATTATATAATGAGCATCGCCTTTTTGCTTCATTGCGATATTTTGTGTCATGATCGTAAATGGACAGAAGCTGGTGTTTTATTAAAAAAGTTTATCAATTCTGAATATTTATCAAAGCTTACATTAAAACGTATTGGTTTGAAGATTATGGCATATTCGATCATTACTCAAGTACCTTCGTGTGCTTTCGATTATCATAAATTCTATGTTGAATTTATTGAACCATTCCAATTGTGCACCTCACTTTGTCGTCGTTGGAGTATGCTCCAGATAAAAGATAATAAAGAAACAATTGTTCCTGTTCAAGATACTCTATGGTTTCGATTTACTGTCTATAATCTAATTAATTCAATTATGCCAACGTTGATATCTTTTTACATGTGTGCAGGGATGATCAGTGATGCAGCTCATTACCATCGAATAGGTTGTGTTGTCAACATTGATACTCTCAATCTTGTTGGGTATGTTGGTATAAGTGAATAATGATTATAATAATAATAATAATATTTTCTTTACGACTAGATTTGCCAAACTTCAAATATTGGCAGCATCATTAGATCAAACTTGTGCTTTCTATAATAATGCCAAAATGAAAATTTTCATAGTCAAAAGTCTATTTCAATTCACTTCACAAGCTTCGCCAACATTATTCGATAATAGTTTCAATGATAAATCAATAAACAATGAGCAACAATCAACTGATGGTAGCCTTCATTCAAGCTCTGAGAACATTACATTATTTTCAATTCCCGATGCAGTAGATGTTTTTGCTTCACGTGAGGAAGCGGCCAGCAAACGTGATCCATATGAGATGTATCAAAAGCTGATGAATTTGGTTCATAAAAAGGAATATCAAGATGATTTCGATGACTTACAAACTAATGAAAAGACGAGACTTTATAAGCTTGATAATGAAAAGTTGGTTCGTTATTTTTGGCGCGACTTGGAAAAGTTGAACATGAATCCTAAGCTATTCAAAAGTGTATTCTTCTTATTTCTTCATTGCTTGGCATTGGAGATGTCTAATGAATATATTCAAATGGGTAAAAACGATAAAAATTTGCACTTGGCTGGCATTACCTCTAGTCGTTATCATCTGTTTTTACAAATAATTGAATCTTACTTTACGAATGTTTATAATTCATCGATCAAAACAATGACCGACTCAATTGGTGATTTTAAGAGTTTCAATGTTAAAGCCAACATTACTAAGCAATTTTTTTGTGTTTTGGATGGTTCTTTCTTCTGGTTCCTTTCACGGGAATTTGTGGCTAAATTGGTTGAAACAAAGAAATATAAAGAATCAATCTGTTACCTCGATAAATTGACCTCAATGCCATCTTATTCGTTTCCTGAACGAGTAAGTCGTTCATTAATGTTTTACTATCGATCGTTGGCCATTTTTGAATTGATTAATCATAATGATTCTTTGAGGCAAAAATACAATTCAAAGGAATTTTTAAGAATTTATTCAGGTGATCTTCAGCTGTACAATAACGATGTTAATGATGAAAGAACGATGACACCTCCTCCAAAAACCCCCAAACAGACGCGAATACCAGCTGTTCCTGGGAGACCTAAGGATTCTATACCAAATACTATTAAAAAATATGGTGAATCATTGCTTGTTTCAGCTTCAAAATCACGAGAGATTACTGTTGAAGGAACTCGACGATTACGCTTCGCACTTAATTTTGATGAAGTCAATCATTCCGAAGTAAGTCAATTAACTAATGGAAATGCTATTGAAGAGGATGAGACCATACCAAGACGGTTGAAAAAGTTGAACCAAAGATCATTAAACATCTGCATCGACACGGATCAGGAGATCGATAAGATTGTGGCTGCGCTTGGTGAATTGAAGCTGTCCCCAAAAGACATTCCAACTGAAGATGATAGGATAAGCAAGACTTCTTTATTCTCCAAAATGTTCGACTGTCAAAAAGCCTTGGAAACATTCGATGAAGGTATTCTTAGACCAGAGGAAGTGTTCAATTGTATAAGCAAAGTAATCTCATACATTGGGCATACACCACCGTCTCCGTTCTACAGCGATATTCATCATCTTCTTTTCAAAGTATATCGCCTAATGGGAAAATCAACCTCAAACATATGTTACCATCTGGTGGAATCTATTCCTTATGTCTCGCTTCGTTATCGTTCTCACTTCGTTGCCTACAGGCGTGATACATGTAAAAAGGATTATTCGCTTGAAGTAGATCGATTATTATTCAGCAAGGATCTCTTCTGTTACAAAGATTGTCTAAATGATCTTCCATCGGACTGGCGTTTTGTACATATTAAAGTTATCGAAAAAGCTGGCCAGCTCATACCCGATCTGTTTGTGATTCGATTTGAAAGGGATACCAGCCCAGTTTATTTCAAAATTAAGTACAACAAAGAAAAAGTTAGTTGATTTTTATTTGTTTGTTTGTTTACATTTTAATTATTTTTTAATTTAAACAGACGCTTAAATTTTTTCTTGGTGAATTTCACGAGCTGATCAAAGAGGGCAATGCTTCACTTATTGAAACGAATCGTGATGAATATTGGAAGCTTCGCTTTTCTATTGATGAACGCCTTCGTTTGTTATTAGACAATGTTGAAAATCAATGGTTTGGCTTTCTTCGTGGAATACTTCTTGGAAAATTAAAAGATAAAAGCTTTCAGATCAATTCAATCAAATTCAAAAGGAAAATCATTAATTTAGCCGAAACGGCAAACATTACTTGTGTTGATTTGAATCTGTTCAATGCTGTGGTTGATTCAGTACCATTGTTGTCTAATGAAGATATTAATGCATGCGTTAAAATATTGTTTGATACTGAAGATCCTGGTTTTCTTAAGCAATTTCACGACACTAAAGATCATTACTTTAAAATTTGGCGTATGCCTGAAAAGGCGAATGCATTGTACGCCAATGTTTCACCTGTTGGTTTGATTCTTGATCCGGTGCTTAATCAATTTCCTTTTGAATCAATGCCAATAGTTCGAAGGATTAATCAGCCATTCTTTCGGGTGCCTTCCTTACAATTCGCTGCCACTCTTTATAAAGCGCATCAAGATAAATTTACAAACAATGGAATCGAATACGATGATACTTTTTACGTTGTGAATCCTTCAAACAATCTAGCCTCTACACAATCTTACTTTGAACAATTATTCAACTCTATTAAACATTGGAAAGGTGTTATCGGCAACGAACCAAATCCACAGGAATTGGCTCAATCGCTTGAGAAAAAGAATCTATATATTTACTTTGGCCATGGGAGTGGATCGGTTTACTATCGAGCCATTCCCGATTCGCTCGATTCCTTAAACATTGGTAGTGTGGCTATCGTAATGGGTTGTAGCTCCGGGCGTAACATTCAAGAAGGGAAGAATGAACTCTTCGGTGTACCATATCGTTTCCTATTGAATGGAGCCCCATGCTATGTTGGCAATCTTTGGGATGTTACCGATAAAGATATTGATAAATATTCAAATGAATTATTGGCATTATGGTCTAAATCATGGCCTGAGAAGAGTCTCACTAATACTCAACATGTCGAATCCTTACCACGAGCCGTAGCTATGGCACGTAATGTTTGCAAGCTAAAACATCTCATAGGTTCAGCACCAGTTGTTTATGGTTTGCCCATTTTGAACAAATTTTCATCCTAATTTAATAATAATAATAATAATAACACAAAACAATAATAAAAATCTCTATTGCATTGTTTTCATCATTACAACAAGCACATGTGTGTATATTTGATATCGATCATCGGGGTGTTTCCTATTAAATGATTTATGCCTATCTATCTGTCTGTGAGTGGTAAAAATTCTAAACAAACTTTAAGGCCGCAAAGACATCTAAAAAACTATATATAAAAAATACATGCCCAGAGTAGGAAGAAGAAGAACATTGAAATGAACATTTGAATGATCAGGCAAGCAAGGGTCGTATAATTTAATAGTATGAAAATAGCATTGGCAATTTATTTTGATAATTGCTAGTGCTTGAAGATTACCCTTTAAAGAAAATGCAAATCTAAAAAGTAATAACATAGAATCTCTCTCTCTCTCTCTCTCTCTCTCTCTCTCTGTCCCTCTTAAAAAGCTCGTTTATCTTAAATATTATATGAAAAAAAAAGAGTACAGATTGTCAATTTTACAGATTATAAAAACAAATACAAAACATTGAATTCGAGCTAATATTAATGGACTAATTGCTCTATGTAGCGTTAATGAAAGGTCTTGTAATTTTTTATTGCTTAAGTTATATATTTGCAAATAATTCAAGCAAAAATAATACAAAAAAGTGAGACATTTTTATTTATATTTATTTATTTATTTATTTTTAAGGGAAAGTAAACATTTAACGTTTTTCTGCCTTAAGAGGGAAAAAAAGTAAAAATGGAACCTAATGCTAACCTTAGACTTCAAATCTATCATTCATCTTCTTTTATTTTTGTACGAAAAATTAATTATTACTTTCATGGAATAGGCTAAGTGTGAGTATTAAATTAAATTTTAATTGGATTGTTTATATTCAATAAAAAGTTGTTTTTATTTTTCTTGACTTTTTCTGCGCTATTCCATATGATTGCTTTCCATTCGCCCTTAATTCAGATCAATATGATCATAATGAATTTTATAAATTTAATTTAATATATATATATATATATGTGTGTATAAAGATAATAATAAACTAAACGATAATTGGATAAGCTAACTAATTAGATGAGATTGCTGGTCGATTGTTGAGAAAATCATTCGAATCAAAGGTAGATTCTAATAAAGAATTTAATCTTTCTTTTCATATTAAATATAAATAAATAAATAAATATATATATATCGCTTGTAATATTAGTATTTCACATTCAATAACAGTAATAATTAGCCGAGATATAAGAAAATGAAAGAAGATTCTTTATATAAATTATTTAATTAATTGTTCAGCTATATTCTTGTTAGGTAAGCATGGATGATGTTTGCTTCTAACAATGATTAAGAATGAAACATATAGTATAGTAGCGAAGACAATTAGTCTAACGTTTGATTGTAATTTCAAACGTTAGAAAGTTATTCTCTAAGGCCTTTTAGGAAAAAAGTTCTTAGACAAATTCAATTATTGCCTGTCTCTATTTTGTAGTCGTCGCTTTTTTTCTTCTTCTTCTTCTTTCTCTATTTATCTCTCTGTGTGTTTGTGTATCCTTCTTCAAACAAAAATGCAAATCTTTATTGTTATTATTGAAATTGTTAAACGATAGCAAAAAAATAGACATGAACTAAGGCCAACATTGGCTGATAAAGATGCTCATCAAACGGATTCCATTGTAGATTCAGCTTCAAAGTTTATATATATATATATATATAAATATATAAATAATCGACAAATTCAATGGCTTGTAATCTATTTGCATGTTAGCTGATGATAGATAGCACTTCTTTGGCAACAAGTGTCTTTTGTAAATTCATAACAGATAACATAAAATAGAATAAATATAATAAAATATAATTTTTTTATTATTAAAAAAGATAATGAAAATAGAAAGGATGAAACACAATACAGACGATCATTATTTAGCCTGCAGTAAAGAGTGCTTTAACACATTGTTAGCCAATGGAAAAGCTGCTTCGTACATTTTGTTGTTGAAATAGTTTGAATGCTAAATTTACTTTCAATGAAAGCAGTTAAATAGTTCAACAATTGAGCCGCTTACAGGCGGACAAGTCAACGGGTAAGAGCCAGACATTTTTTAAGACATTTTAACTTTTTTTTAGACATTGTTCACATGTTTTGTTTGATAGAATAAGATTCTCAAACACTAGAACATTAATTTTAATAAATATCTTATTAAATATTAATGGTAACCATTCAACACTTCACTGGTTCTTTATTTTGTGTAATCTTTAAAATTTATTTATATAGATATATAGATATACATAGATATATAAATATAAATCAAATGGTAAAAAAAAGTGCAATTACATTCCTGCCATTGTATCGATTGGTAACACTTTTTGTTCTTCAAGTAAAAAAAGACCCCTACAAAGAAAATGATCTCTTATGCAATCCAACGAACCAATCAACCAGACAAACAACCAACGAACCCAGTTGTTATTGTTTAAATTGTATTTTTAAAAATTTAAGTTATAAAAAATGAACATTAATATATAATTGAAATAAAAAGAAATCACAAAGAAATAATTGAAAAAAATAATTAAAACATAAAAAGAAAAAAAACCAAAATAAAGATAGTGAAAGAGAAAAAGAGAATGATCATCTTTGTTTGAAATTTTTAGCAAAAGAGTTACGTGTTGTGATGGTAGTGGTCGTCGTCTTCACTGGAATGCTACGACTCGATGGACTGTCCATTTGGGCGAATAAGGTTGAATTATTTTTAATAATCTGATGATGTTGGCCGATCTCACTTTCATTCTCATTAGTGGCGAAGCCAGCTAAAGCTGTATTCATTCTTGAAACGGTAGTGTTCGTCTTACAACGGAAAAGTGCAAAAAAATGTCGCCGAAAGCGTCGATTCATGAAGCAATAGGTGACGGGATTAGTGCAGCTAGACGAGAAACACAATAGATGGCACAATGAAATGAGGTCGATGCCAAGCCAACGAGATATATTCCGATTAGTACCATATACCATGATCGGCTGATAGAGTGCCAATGTATCCATTATAAAAACAGGCGTCCAACAGATGAAAAATTCAATCACTACCACACAGAGCATGATGACCACACGCCTCTGTCTAGCCTGTATTGTACATAAGCTGGAACTAATACGTAACATTTGTCCATTACTTCCAGTAGTGATCACATTGGTAGTGGTAATTGTGGCAGAGCTGTTTGTACTAACACTACATTGCATCTCAATGTTCGTTGTTGCCGATGTTGAATCAATCGTTTCCAATGATGTCTTTCGGGAGATACGATTTCTTGAACAGCTTGGAACATTAATGAAATCTTTTGAAATGGCTTGATTGGACAACTTCATCGGTATCGCCTCCGGTGTAAGCAACGTTGAGGCACCACTCGATGGTGAAGAATTTGGTGTCGCTATTTTCGGTATGGATTCCTTGGACTTTTTATAATTAAATGTTTGCTTACAACCTAAAACAATAGTACAATTATGTAATCGATTTTTTAATATTAGGTTGTCTCTCCTTGCTCTTATTTGCAAGCTTATAATTGACCACTTACTCTTTTTACGCTTTTCACAAGGTTTATTATGATGAATATTTTGCTTCAACGTAATGGCGATCGATGTGTAAGTGAGTATCATTATCACTAATGGTATTATTAGTAAACTTAGATCAAGAAATACTGTAAACAATTCTTTATGTCTAAACGATGGCCATTCTTCACGGCATTTAAAATTGTCTAATGGGATGAAGTAGGGATTTAATTAGATCGAACATTAATTACAATTATTACACCAATGAAGGAAAAGAATAACTACAAAAATAAATAAACTTACTCGTTTGGGGTATAAGTTGTAATCGACTGACAATGGCAGTTGGTGACATGAGTATTATTGCCGACGTCCAAACAATGGCCAACATTCGATAAGCATGGCGAACTGTTTGCCTACGCTCACGCGACCGAAGTGGCTGGCAGATGGCATAGTAACGCTCCACTGACATGGCCACCAGTGTCCACACTGAGACAGCCACTGAGACAGCTTTCATAATCGATCGATTAGAAAATAAATTAAAACAATTGATTCAGGGAAACAAAAAACAAAGAAAAAGAAAAACTTACTTTGAAGATACGAAATTAGATGGCACATAAAGGCTCCAAAGATGAAACGACGCAGTAGGACGCCAACAAGTGTAAAAGGCATACAAAAAACACCAAGAAGAAGATCAGAGATAGCAAGATTGAGTAAGAATATATTGGTCACTGATCTCATTGAACGGTTCATACTAAGTGTGATTATCACCAAAAGATTACCAGTTATTGATAAGACGAATATGATACTATAAGGTAGAATCAATGTAAGCAATGTGTCCCATGTCAGCTCGGTGGTATTTAAGAGCTGCTCCCTTTGCTCAATCGAGCTTTGATTATTTGACAACGATTGTTCCTGTAATTGCCTTTGTGGCTTCGATGTATATTTCATATGATTTGGAGACATTTGGGAAAGTATCATAGTGGAATGTTGTTGATCGACCACAATCGATGCAGTACTACGAAAATGAGCAAATGATATCGGATGAGAATGATTACTATTACCGGTTATAGTCGTTGTCTCAATAAAAAAATGTTTCAATGGAAATGTTGCCTTCGTGTTATGTGAATAACTAAATTGAACGTCCGCTAATTGATGGGTTTGCCAATATTTGGGTAGACTGTCGAACATCGTTATGTTAGCAAACGACTGATTGAGAATGAACATGAACAAAAAAGCTTTAATGAAAAAGCGATCATCGTAACGAATTTCTTGTATTATGTTTAACAACAAATGACTCATCTTTAAGAGATGAATGTAATTGAATAAAATGTGTATATATGATGCGATGATGGCGATGGCGATGACGATGACGATGACGATGACGATAACGATAACGATGGCGATGACGATGACGATGACGATGACGATGACGATGACGATGACGATGACGATGACGATGACGATGACGATGACGATGACGATGGTGGTGGTAGTAGTGATGATAATGAAATTGACTTGTAAGTGAGTTATGATATGAGAGCCAATGATTAATACAAATTGTTTAAAGAAAAATGTTGAGAATTCAATAGATTTCGTGTAAAAATGATGATAATGTTATTTATATGGCGAGAACTTATAAATCAAATAAGATGTTGAAAGAACGAAGAAGGAAGAAAGTAAAGGTAAAGAGAGAAGGCAATTCATGATCAATCAAATTATCTCATTTATTCATTTCCTCACCCATCATTTCTTCCATTTTGATTGTTTCTTTTTATTTATTTGTTTTGTTTTGTATTTCTCTACTTTAACTTTAAAAAATTGTTTACAATAAAATATCTGCTCAATTTGCTTCGAAAACATCGTTTGTTTGCCTGTTATCATTCAAAGTAAACATTACCAATTGTTGTCTTCCTTTTGCCATTTTATTTTTCATATAACTCATCGTAAGATGATGAACATTGTGTTATCGGTTTTTTTGTTTGTTTGTTTGTTTATTTTATATTTAAAATTTTAAATATGTTCAAATGAAATCATGAATGAAACTTGATGTCTTACCATTCAATTTCATATACACAAATTCATATAATTATATATAGGCTTGTTATGAACGATCTAGGATAAGAAAAAAAAATAGAAAAAAAATTAAACAAATATGCTTAACAGAGAAGCCTTTCTGCAGTAAAGCCAGCCATTTTTTTAATATTTAAATTTAAACTGTGTATGTGTGCGTGAGGAAGTGTGTAATGTTTTTTTATGTTAAATTTGCTTTAAATTTAAACAAAAATCCTATAAAAGAAAAAAAATGAAAAAAAATGACTTAGGCAGTTATGCCGAAACAGAAGTTAAAGCTAAAGTTTGTAGTTTAGTGACCGCTGTTGTCTTACCTTATACGATACAATAATAGTTATCTTGTCATGCAAAAATATCTTCTTTCTCTATCAATAATTCTATTCCAGACCACGATTTATTCACAATAATAATAGAAAATAAATAATATATACAAATATAAATAACTTTAAATATAATACACGATTAAGAGAAAAAGACGAGAACATTAATTAATACAAACTTAAATATAATAATACTAAACGATCATAAAGAGAAAAGATATGTAACTCAAAAATATAACACAAATTTGACACGAACACTTTGATAACTAGATACCTTTTTCATTGTAAGATATTTTTACATTGATGTTAACTTAGACTTATATACTAGTAAAAAATGATGGTAAGTGACTAAACGTTGAGAGGAAGGCAATGAACTTGGTGATACCAAAGTTCATAGACCTGCTGCCCCCTTTATTTACCTTTCCTTATTTATATGGATTTGACCATTCAAAGTAAATTGATCACAACATCACACCGCAGCTTTTCATTTTGACTGGAGCTTTAATTACGGAAACTAAAATCAGCAGTAAAATCTAAAAACTTACTTAAGGTCTAATACATCTCTATTCTGCAACTTTACAAACACACGCATTTGTTCTTACACAGATGTTGTTGTTACAATCAAATGTTTGAATTCAAATTTAAAATATTTTAACATTTCTGTTCTTTATTGTGTCCTTTTTAATGACTAATTAATTGAATCTCACCAATCTTTGTCAAATCTATATTTTTGGGTTGTGACCAAAGGTTTAACATAGGCTAATTGAGAGAAGCGATTCGATTTACTAAAAAACGGTATAAGATGATCAGTAATTTTGCGGAAACACCATGAATTGTTATTCAATGATCTTTCGCAGGTGATTTCTTCACCGCTATCCCTATCATTGTTAGTACCCATGTTTTCGTTGTAAAACAAAAATAACAAATAATTAAATAATTTTTAATTAAAAAAAAGATAGAAAAAAACTATATTCTTATTCGAAAATTCGAAATAGATTCTTAAAAGCTGTTTCATAGAATGCAGTTATTGCTTCGCTCTTTAACTCAGTATAAAGTTGGTAGACAATAACAACTTTCCACAAAAATGTTACGCTGAACTCTAAGCCTTGGGATAAAGTAACAAAAAAGCTGTAGTAAAATCAATCTTTAACCACAGCTTTTACTGCTAACTTTGATTTCAGTTTATAGCAGCTCTAATCAATCTTTGACTTCTACTCCTACTTTTTACTGTAACTTCTGTCTCCGTATAGCAGGTTATAATGAAACAGAAGTCACAGTAAATATTATCTTCATCCCTTTGGTCATAATCCAAAAAACAAAAATTTAACAAAAATTAATGAGATTAAGTTAATTAGCCATTAACAATGGTACAATAAAGAATAGAAATATTAAAATATTTTAAATTTGAATTCAAACATTTGATATAGCAACATTTATGTAAGAGCAAATGCATGTGGTTGTGAAGTTGTATAAGAATAGAAATGTGTTAAAGCTCAAGTAAGTTTTATAGATTTTACTGCTGATTTTATTTTGTGTATAACCTGCATAACCTCCTTAGTCTGCAACAGCAACAACAAACAAGAAAACAAAAATAATATAAAAAAAAATCTAAAGCAATTATAACTTGACTAATTATTACTTTAATTAATTAAAATAAAACACTTGATAATCCACTTCAAAAAGTGGATAAAGTATATAATTTAAATATTAAACTTGTTCAATAAAAGAAGAAAAAAAGGAAACAAAGAAAGGAAGAAAAAACAGATAACTTTATTTTAATGAGAAAAAGATAAACTTTTTTGAATTAAATTATATATAAAGCTTATTACTACTTAGATGTGATTCGCAGTGATTTGATAATAGGAGGAAGAATAATAGATTATGGATCTTGCTTGATTTTGCTTCAAGGAAGTAGATGCAAGTTTATTGTTTTAACACTGACATGCCATGAGGGTACAAGCCAAAATATATAGCTGAACAGATAGCGTGCTTGTTGCACGTTGTAGCTTATTTACAGGGCAGGACAAGGATAAGGCACAGCTGTGTACACATCTGCAATGACAACTGCCATACATGGTGGCGTCTAGTGTCACGAACATTGATGTGAAATGTATACTGAAGACCAATGACCGATAAATTGGTCTTAGGGTGCTACAACTTGTTATAAATGTAATTGAAATAACATTAAGACAATGTTTTCTTTTTCAAGTTTAGCTATACTTTGTGTTTATAACTTTTTCATCATTAAAAATAACAACAACAGCATCCTAATCATTGTCTTCTTCCTTTTTTTTCCAATATTCAAAGCATAAATAACCCGCAAGGTGTTTGTAAATTATAGAAATATAATAAGTTACAAGTAGTTTTTTTTATTTAACTTTATTTTCTATAAAAAGTCAGAAGGTGTAGTATCAAGAACAAGAGTGAGTTTAAAGGGAAGATAAAAAACACTCTGCATACAAAAATTGAAAATATAAAGGACAGAAACTGAGAGGAAGCTCCGCTGGGTCGATATAAACCTTTACAAGAAACAAATTAAGTAAACAATGAAAAGGTTAACATTTTTGTATCTTACAATTATACATGTGGTTAATAATCGATTTCCTCTTCAAATTCATAAAAATAAAATGAGAAAAAAAAAGGATCTCAATGACTTTAGGCAATGCCCTAAACAAAAATAAAAAATAAAGTATTATTATTATTTTTTTGTTGGTATTTGCAGTTGTAGTTGATGATAATGATAGTAGTGATAATTCAATTTTAATAACTTAAGTGGTAGTTATTAAAAAACAATGGAATATATTATTAATTAAAATTTACTAATTAATTTGAAATATATAAACTTGTTTTTGTCAATAAGAATGAAAGAAAAAAAAGTATAAAAAAACTAATTATTAAATTCAATCCATTTTACCATGGCAAATTGTAAGGAAGAAAAGTTGTGAAGAATAAAAAAAGTATCTTAGGATAAAAGAATGAAAGAGAAAAAGCGAGAAAAAAAGATTTGAAATGAAATCGAGCACATTCTCAATCGGATTCATTTAAACTGGCTTTAAATTCTTAAGGAAAAACAATTTTTTTCTTTACCTTCGTTTTCGTCTATTTTTCTTTCATTCTTTTTTTGTTAAATAAAAATAACTTGAACATTTAGATTTATATATTCGTACAAATTAAATTTTTAATTTTAATAATTGAATTTATAAATTAAATTAAAATTTAATGATAAATTATTTTTTTTTGGAAAATAAAGAATTTTTTAATATTATATATGTATATATAATAAATGAAAGATAAAGAGAGAGAGAAAAAGAGTGAGAGAGATAGAGATAGGGAGAGAAAGAGAGAAAGTGAGTAAGTGAGTTAAAGTGAGAGAAAAGAGAAAAAGAGAGCAAGAAATAAAAAAAAAGTTCATAATTACACACTCGGTTTACTACTTCCAACAAATATTTCATTAAATTTGGGCGTGTGCGAGTAGGCTTTTTATCTTCACTTTTAACTTGAAAAGATCGTTCCATTTTTTTTATTGTTTTTGACACATCAACAAAATTCATCAATGAAAGAATTTTATTTTAAATTGTGTACTGAAGACAATGATAAAGAGAATAAAAATGACAACGATATTGTTTTTAACTGGATAATCAAACACAAAACAAAAACACCACAAAAAAGAGCAAGAGGACAACACACGCACAGAGAGAGAGAGAGAGAGAGAGAGAGAGAGAGAGAAAGAAAGAGAGAAAGAAAGAGAGAGAACGAAATAGCAGCACTTAGCCTTTGATTGACATTTTCATTTAATTGTTTGCAATTAACTTCAAATACAATTCGCATTTCCTTGTTTGTTTAGATTATTTGTCAAAAATCTTCAGAATTTAATCTTGCAAAGGGTACCTAAAAAAGAGGATAATATGTACACTAATCGATTAAACTAATTCAAATTGAATCAGCTATGCCAAATATTTCATCAATTTAATTGTAATCTAGTTCAATCTTTCATTATTTTACATTAATTTTTGATCATGATAAGTTTATAAGTTATATCAACACATTAACTATTGTTGGTGTTACCATCTTTATTGGAAGGAATCATATAGAAGAATATAACTTATTAACAGCGTAAACAGCTTACATTAGGACCAAAACGCCATGCGTACCTCAGTATTCGATCATCTTTTAGTCTATCATCAATCCCATAAGAAAAGAATCGTTATATTTCTTTCTCTCCTTCTTGCTTTCATTATATATATATATATATATATATATATATATATATTTAAATTTAGTTAATTAATTGGATTTAATTTATTTAATTAAGATGTTAGGTTTCAAATCATATGTTATGATAGCAATTTAATAGTATTAAATTGAAATTGTTATAGCTGGGCATAAAATCATAAAAAAAATATTTAAATTTATCTATTTTTAATTGTCCAATCGTGTTAAGTGTTTCACTAGAAATCATGTGCGCATGCGGCCGTTTCAAAGCAAAATTACATTGAATGTGCGATAAGAGAGTTGTTTCAAGAGTTTCATCACTGGCTTAGGAAGTTTATACTGAAACAGAAGTAACAGTAAAAAGTAGGAGTAGAAGTCAAAGATTGATTAGAGCTGCTATAAACTGAAATCAAAGTCAGCAGTAAAAGCTGTGGTTAAAGATTGATTTTACTACAGCTTTTTTTTGACTTTATCTCTAGGCTTAGCGTTCAGCGTAACATTTTTGTGGAAAGTTGTTATTGTTTGCCAACTTTATACTGAGTTAAAGAGCGAAGCAGTAACTGCATTCTATGAAACGACTTTTAAGAATCTATTTCGAATTTTTAAATAAGAATATAGTTTTTTCTATTTTTTTTTTAAATTAAAAATAATTCAATTAAAGCTTTCAAACGGTTTTTGGGCAATTATTTGTTATTTTTGTTTTATAACGAAAACATGGGTACCAACAATTGATAGCGATAGCGGTGAAGAAATCCCCTAAGAAAGATCATTGAATAATAAGTCTTGGCGTTTCCGCAAAATGACTGATTATTTTATACTGTTTTTAATGAATCAAATCGCTTCTCTCAATGAGCCTATGTTAAGCAGTGGTTACTTACTATTGACTTTAACTTTTACTGTGACTTCGGTTTGAGTATAACCTGCTAAAAGTTACTTGTTTGCTCATTCCAATGGCTTCTTCTATTCTACCCACCTTTAGGATAGTGTGGAATTACGTTAAACATTAAATTTAAAATTTCAAACTATGGAACAATGAGAATGTCTTAAGAGGATACTTCTCAATTCCTAAACTTATTTGTCCGTTGATTGCATCGTATGGCAAAATGATGGAGCAATCGGAACATATTTATAATTATGTATTTCCTAATATTATCTCAGCACTTAGTTTATATTATTTCTTTCTTTTTATTTTTTATTTTATAATATTTCATTTTTACTAAGGAAAAAATGTTCTTGTTAGATAAAGAAGAAAAGGGAAAAGTAAGAGGAGGAGCAGAAGAAAGAGACGAAGAAGAAGAAAAAAAAAAGTAGAAAAATAAGAAAAAGGAGAAGAAGAATAAGAAAAATAAGAAGAAAAAAAGAAGAAGAAGAAGAAAAAGAATGTAGATGAATTTAAAGCTTTGGTGAATAGTGGTAAGTTATAATAAAATGAATAAGGTTTTTCTTTCTCTCTTTTTTTCTTACTCTATCTTTCGATTAAATGCATTTTCAAGTGTTTGCAATTATTATTATTATTATTATTACTTCTTGTTCAGTAAATAATTAGTTGCTTGATCAAAGTCATTAACAATACATCAATGAATATGTACCTAAAAATTAAAGTTATAATTAAACATTTTATTTGATTATTGTTTTTGGCTAGATGTAAATTATCGAAAGAAAAATTAAAATAGAAAGTCAACACTAAGACAACAACAAATAAAAAAAAGACTAATACAAAAAAACAGAACAAAATAAATTGAATAATTTTAAAATTAATTTTATCGTTAGGTCCCGTTCCCTTTCGTATCAATCGAAAAGAATTAATCGCAAATGATTTGCAAGATGATGAGGTAGCATTTTCTACCATCGTAATGTAGCTTCTCTCTCTCTCTCTCTCTCTCATCATTTGGTAGTGACCCTAGCAATCACGCAAGATCATCTAAAAAACTCTCCAATTAAGAGCAAGCACAAAAACAGATTTTCTCGCCAAATTAGTTTTTAGTAATCTTCTATTACCAATTCGATTTTTTTGTGTATAACTTTAATTGAACAAAAATAAAACAACATATTCTCTAACAGCAATCCACTTGGATTCAATACAACATTCAACATTAACAAAAACAATGGCATTATTATTGGTGTCATCAAGCTGAAACAAAGAAAAAAACAGAAAAAAAGAAACAAGAAATTTTTAAACAAATCAATTTGAAAATCAAAACAAGTATATTTGTTCGATGTTAATTTTGTCACATTTGTTAAAGAGGAATTGAAAAGAAAACATTGATGATGATAATGATGAAGAAGAAAAAGAAGATGATAATGATGATGATGATGATGATGGTGGTAGTAGTGACGACGATTGAGAAGTTGATTGAAGAACGATGATCAAATGTTAACTGTCAATTGAAAAAAAAGAATAGTCTTTTTACAATAAATATTTGCAAGATTAGTAAGAAGATGAATTGGAAGGAAGGAAGGAAGGAAAAAAAGAAAGAAAGAAAGAAAGGAAGGAAGAAAGGAAGAAAGAAAAATAAAGAAAGAAAAAATAGAAGGCAGCTGTTGTTGCCTTTTTGACTATAAGGACATTGGCAACTATAAAGAACGAACAGCTTCGTTTGGAGAAAAAAAAAGATAACAACAAAAGTATAACAACAAAAAAAGGCTGCACTTTGAACTATTCTTCCATTGGTCCATCTTGTTCTTATTCCCATCTTAGACCATGTCTTACAATTTTTTTGCGTGCCTATGTTCATTCGTTTGACCTTGTTGTTGGCATTACCGCCTTTCCTTAATCAATACTTGTCGTTATTGATAGATATAAAAGGAATGGACCAAAAAAGAAAGAGAGAGAGAGTGAGAGAGAAAGAATTTTTGTTTTCTTTTTATAGCTAAAACAATCATGATTTAGATTAAGACAATAAAAGAGAGAAAGATAAACAAAGAAAAAAAAATTGAAAGAAAAGAAAAAAGTTTTAAGGAATGAAGAAAACCCAAGCTGTAAGTGGTGAAAATCAATCACTACCGTAAATAAAATTAATCTAAATTATAATTGATTTTTCTTTTAATGTTGTCGTCGACGTTTAAAGAAATATTGTGTATAGAATTAAGCAAATACTATTATTACTATTACTATTATTACTACTACTACTACTACTACTATTATTACTACTACCACTACTACTACAGAGACAACAAAAAAAGAAAAGAAAACATTTTTCATGTTAATGTAATATAATAAAAAAAATATAGCTAAAGAAAATCATACTTTTTTTCAAAGGAATAATACAAATAAAATGGTGATAAAAAAGAACGAGTGGAAGAGAAAGAAAGAAAAATAATAGACGACAAAAGAAGACAAATAATTCAATAAAATCAAACAGTAATCAATAAACAAAACTATTTTTTTTTTTTTGCATTTGTAGTTTCTTTAATTTTATTCATCGTTTTATTTTATGAAATAGTTTTATTTTCATTAGAAAATAACAAAAGACACAAGCACATAAAAACACACGTACATCCATAAAATATAGAAAAAGAAAAAAAAGTAACATACCGTTCAAATCCGATCGTGCAATAAAGTTTAGTACAGAAAAGAAAAGAAAGAAATAAAATAAGTGTGTGTGTGTGTGTCTAGTTGTAAAACAAAAAAAACCTAAGACAAACTTTTTATATATAAAAATTGTGTTTAATTAATGACGAAATTGATTAAGTTAACTTTTAAAATATAAATATAAAAAAATAGATTTAACTGTATTTATTGCTTTTGTCGGTTATTTGTATCTTTCTTTCTTTAAATATAAAAAATGTAAATATTGAATAGACAACAAAAGCAGGGTATTTACAAAAATTAGATCACAACTTAAAAAAATAATCGATTTGTATAAGTATTGAACCATTGCTTATTGCAGTGATCTATATATTCAACGCACACACAGACACACAAATGTTATAGACGAGAAAAAACAAAATCGATAATAATATTTGGGATGGCTTTAAAATTATAGAAAGAGAGAAAGTGAGAGAGAAAGTGAGAGAGAGAATATATAAGAAAGAAGACCCTAAATTACTGTGTTAGCAAATGTATTTATTAATTATGGTAAATGACACTGACAAAGTCAGCTACAATTGTTTATCATTTTGTTTTTGTTGGGTCAGATGATTTCTTTTCTTTTTATTTTTATATCTTTATCTTAAGTTTATGTGTTATTGTTGTTGATTTTTCATCTCATTCTTATTCCTTATTATGGTGATTTATCTTATCATTATTATTCCTAATATTGGTTAATTTGCCTTTCTGTTATTTCCAATGGCTA
Organism: Ectemnius continuus; assembly: GCA_910591665.1. Taxonomy (NCBI): domain Eukaryota; kingdom Metazoa; phylum Arthropoda; class Insecta; order Hymenoptera; family Crabronidae; genus Ectemnius; species Ectemnius continuus. The sequence goes on from CAJUYD010000080.1 coordinate 29,378, forward strand.
CCTTTCAATTCATTTTATACAATAAGCTAAAATAATCCTTTAATTCTTTATATTCTAAATGAATTTCGATTGAATGTTTAATGTTTTCATGTTTGTCTTGTGTGTGTGTGTGTGTGTTAAAATAAAAGTAATAATTAAATAAATCAAATCAAAGTAAAACAATTTGATTTCTTTAAATTTATAAATATTTTGATTTTCTTTAATTAAACAATTATTACTTAAATAATTAATATTTTTTTATCACCATATTTTAGCAAAGCAAAAATAAATATTGTCATAAATTTAAGCTAAATAAAAAAAAACGTTCAAAGTATTCTGTTACTAGTCTTATAATAATATTTAATAATAATAATAATAAGCCTTAATTTTTTCAAATTGTTTATAAGTACTGACAATTAAATGTTATATCAACTAAAATCGATTTATCTTATTGCTTGAGTTGAATAAAATTTATAATAAAAAAAATGTTTTCTTTCTTTTTTTTGTAAATATATATTTTATCTTTTTCTTTGATTTCCTTTTATATGTTTGTTTATGTATAGAAAATATATTTTATGTTTTATATTTATATATACATTCTATTGTTTAAATTTGAATCGTTTTAGTCATAAACATACTTTGGTCGATAATAAGCAATAACTTAATTAAATTATATTGTTTTCATCTTTTAGGTTTCCTATTCTATAATGTTCTTCATTCATTTAGTTATCATTAAAACAGTGAATATATTGGGTTGGCAGCTAAATAATTGCCGATTTTAGTTATAGACGTCTCTTGCTCCTATTTTTATGATATCCGTAAATGTTATCATCTTCTTCTTCTTCTTATATATGTTAGCTGTCATCTTTACCTAGCTTTACAAGTTCATTGCTTAGATATTTTCTTAAAGTTTTTTTTTACTTCAATATTAATAAGAAGTTCAAAAACGAACATTTTCGCCATATTTTGGCTTTATTATTTCCGTAAAGAACAGAACTCAGGACAAGCAAGACAGGACAAAAAGTTACGTGATGTGTATAGTGATAAAGCCCTTAAAGAAAGGCAATGCCAAAATTGATTTGAAAAATTCCGTTCTTTAGATTTTGTTTTTCTCAAAGATGACCAACGTTCAGGTCGACCAGTTGAGCTTAATGAGAATGAAATCAAAACCATCATCGAAGCGGATCGTCACGCAACTACATGCGAGATTGCAGAGAAGTTAAATGTTTCACATACAGCCATTGAGAAGCATTTAAAACGCGTCGGGCTCGTTAAGAAGCTGAATAGTTGGGTTCCGCACGATTTGAAAGAAGTTCATCTGACAAAGCGCATCAAAGCTTGCGATTTATTGCTTAAACGCAATGAATTTGATTTGTTTTTAAAACGAATCATTATTGGAGACGAAAAGTGGATTGGGTACAACAATGTCAATCTAAAACGATCATGGTGCAAGCCTAATGAGTCATCGCAAACCACTTCAAAGTCAAATATATCCACCAAAAGAAGATTTTGCTATCAATTTGGGTAGGATTGGAAAGGTTTAGTGTATTTTGAGCTGCTTTCAAAAAAACCAAATCATTAATTTGGTGGTCTACTGTCGGCAACTGAACCAATTGAATGCAGCGGTCAAGGGAAATCGACCAGAATTGGTCAATCGTAAAGATGTCATTTTCCACCATGACAATGCTAGGCCGCATACGTCTTTGGCCACTTGGAAAAAATTTATGGATATTGGTTGGGAATTGATATTACAACCACCATATAGCCCTTAATCTCGCGCCATCGGATTACCACTTATTTCGATCTCTGGACAACTCCCTTCGTAGTAAAACATTCAATGATGATGACTCTGTAAAATCTCATTTAACTCCATTTTTGGCCGAAAAGGAACAGACTTTTTACAAGCGTAGAATTTTAAAGTTGTCAAAGAGATGGCAAAATGTCATCGAACAAAATGGAAAATACATCATAGATTAAAGTAAAGTTCATTCAAAGTAAAAAAAAACTCCTTCATTTCATTGAACAAATCGGCAATTACTTAGTTGCCAAAGCAATATTTATAATAAAATTGTTATCAGTAATAAAGCTTTAAATTTCAAATGAAAGGTGTTAGTATTTAGTCATCAAAAACAATACTTCTTACCCTAGCAAGCATATATTATAACTTATTGTTGTTTTGTTTGTTTGTTTGTAATTCGTGCTACTATAAAAAATATCCATTATTATTGTTATTATTTGTAAGTATCAATGTACAATTCTATTGATACTTGGGAATGTACGGAAGTTGGACGTTAGACTTGTCTCCGACGCCCAGCACAGATTCCCATATAAAGAGAGGTAAAAGTTCACCCATTTATGACAAAGACGCCGACAGATCAACATACCAAAACTTACACCTAAAATTGGATGTTGAACCTTGTCCATCCACGACAACAAAGACGCCGTCATGTTAACATACCAAAACTCGATTCGGGAGTTGGTATGTTGAACTCTGACTGTTTCCTACAATAATATACTCACACAGGAAATTACGAAGTTCTAAACAGAACAACAATGTTAGAACATAAACAAAAGTTTCTATGTTTGGGTCCAACAAATCTACATGTAAATACTTTCAAACAAAACAGATTTGGTGGACCCTCAACCCGTTCCCCGATTGATGTAGGAACAAAGGTGGAGAGTAATGGGCCTAAACTTGTATATAAACCCTTTCACATCTTGTAAAAAGGATCTTCATTTGATCATCATTTGATTATCACAACATTACAGATCATCACAGATCAGACTTCATACACTTACAGACACAATCTGACATACTCATTATTTGACTACCCATTAAACCAAACTTGTACTTATCTTTAATAAACTTGATCTATAATATCACTTGACTCCCTATTGCTGGACACTCTACAATCTCAACCTTTGACAGAGATACCTAGTTCAGAACCCGACTCCCTACGATATAACGCGTCATCTTCTATTCAGATAAGTATAAGTCCTCTGGTTTACATTACATCGACGTGACTGCAAACCCTACGACTCTCTGTACAATCCGAGTCACTCTCAAGTCTTGAACTACGTAAAGACAAACAGACTCCTAACAGGATATTTCCCTTACGACGAGGGAAACTGACAGACCTACAGAGAACCCTACATAAAAACCTACAAGTCAGCAGAATATGAAATCCGCACGGTTTTGACGAAAACCCCAATATCCAGAAATTCCATATCTAAAATCGATACGACATAAAAAAGAAAAAAAAATCAATTTTCAAGGATGGCAACCAATAACGAAAATGTGAAGTCGTTGGAACAGCTTTTCGGAGCAGACGCTTACGAAGCACAGCGCTTACTGAAAGCCCGGAGAGAGATTCGAACGAAAATCACCGCCTTCCATTGGACCACCATTAGTCTGGTCAAACAACAGGTGACCAAACAAAAGTGGCGAGAACTATTGGAGGAGTTCACTGCACTACTCCATCAACATGCAATAATGGAAGATGGAATAGCGGACATGGAGATGAGACTCAAGATAGTGATAACTCCAACGGAGGTCAAACTCCCCAAGAAACCAGAGTACCTAAAGAAGCTCAAGGAATGTAAAAATTTCATTGATCAAATATTTGGGGAAATGAACTTCACTTCTCCGCCAAGTAACAAGGATCTAATTGATTGGTCTATTGGTGGCCCTTCCACTTCCAAAGGTCCGAACCCTAGCACACCAGGAATTGTAACAACTAAACCAGAACAGGCTGAGAGACCAAAGCCGCGATTGACACAGCTCCTAATCGACCGAGTACCCAGGTTTGATGGCCAACCCAGGAACTTCAAAGACTTCTTCTCGAACTTCCTAGAGTTCATCGGTAACACCGATGAATCAGATAAATTAAAATTATCTATTCTGTTGGAAAAGTTGGATACTCGAACTCGGTTTAGTTTGGATGATCCGGAAAACGACTCGTATGAGGACGTGAAACGAGAATTGAGGACTCATTTCCAGAGTTTTCAAGTAATTAGAGTGGATATCGAAAGAAACATCAGGAAATTACCGGATCTAAACGAACATGCCAACTTGAGTGACATTATTTTCAACTTCAATGTCATTAAAAGGAACTATTTTACGGCAGAGAGAGCCGGGGCGAGTAAGGAATACTTGAATTTCATGCTTTTCCAAATGGCGACTCGAAAACTCCCTCGGCATGCGGAGTTCAATGCCTGGTGTAGGACCGAGGAAAATCGTAAATTTGACCTTCCTACAGTATTTGTCTTCATCAAACTTCGTATGCAAAAGACCGTCGACGAAGAATGTGCTTACGGGACATGGATGAAGGACACCAAGACAGGGAAGGAACAAAAAAAGAGATATGAGACGTACCAGGTGGAAACCAAACCTCCTGGAATCAACAACAACACCAATTCGAAAGGGACTCCTACTCAGAGTCAAGACAACAAACCCAGGGAAGAAATGAAGTGCAATTTCTGCCAGGGAAAACACCGAACGATCTACTGTACCTCGACACTAACAGTAGACGAAATGTGGAGGAAAGTACGGGAACTAGACCTATGTGTAAAGTGTCTAGTACCCCATCCCACTCGGTGTTCAAAAAAATTCAAATGTCGTCATTGCGGATCGCAACATTCACCATTGCTATGTCGAAAACCAACTGGACGTAGTGAAGCAGGTGATGACCACCAGATACTACCTCTGGGGATCCTTGACATTGATGGGGAAGTTATGAATCTCGACTTAGAGGGACCTAGCCACATTTATAGTGTAGCAACGGACCATAAGGAAGATTCGAGCTTAAAACCAATCGTAATACCAGTGGAGATAGAGGGGAGACGTTATAAAGCGGTGGTAGACACCGGAGCCACTCTATCAACCCTCAGCACCTCTCTGTGCGACAAGGCCGGCATCAGCTACTTGCCGGACACAGAGGTGTTTTTCGACGCCACTGGTAGACATTCCTTTAAAGGGAAGGTCACTAAAACCACCAAGATTGGGCAGCTGACAAAACCCGTCACATACAAGGTAATTAAGACGACAAACTTCGACATCCTAATCGGGAGGAAAGAGATACGCGATTACCGGATTTACATTAGTCCCGATTTTACTGCCGTACAAAACCTAAAAACAACATCTACTATACTCACGGCAGAAACAATGTCTAATGCGAGTAACGAAGTTTCCGAAGAGCGTGAATCCACCTCAGATATAGTCCGTCAATATCAGGACGTATTCTCAACACATCAATATGACTTAGGACGATTATGTCGAGAGGAGATGACTCTTAACTTCAGTACCACCATCCCCATAGCAGTAAAGCCATATAGAATGACGAGCGAGGCACAACAACTCATACGAAAACAAATAACCGAACTCCTTCATGCAAAATTGATAAGAACATCAACTTCCCCTTTTTAAGCGTGTGTCCGTCGTAGTGATCGTCTGACGTTGATCTCCAATTCCTCATTTAGCTCTCGCTTTGCACGTTCCAACCTTGCCGCAATTTCTCCAGCTAAATGAGTCTCTTCCATTTCGATCCGTTCCGCTCCATCATAGCCACGAGTTTCCGATGAGAGGTGTAAAGATCGCTGGCGTCGTCTCATCGAGTGACGTGGCAGACACATCTTAATACACCTCTTACATTTCCAAACTATCACTATGATGATGATAACGACCGCTGTTCAAAAAACCCACGCTTGTAAGGTAGTCCAATCCCAAGGGAGTGTCATCTAGCCAAAACTTGGTAATCTCTCTGATAGGAATTCCCAGACGTTGTCCGACGGGATTTGTAAGCGTAGCGTATTGTTCCGAACATGCTGCGCAAACTCTTCCAAAGAGGTGAGATTAACGTTGAATTGTAGTTGTTTGAACAACTCCTCGGGTGTGAGAGTATCGTGGTGTAAAGTACCCATTATCACTTTTCCACTTGTCTGCATATAATGATTGAAATAGTGATGTCCAATCACGTCGATCGTCCGATGGTTCTATATGCGATAGATGGTGTTGTTACATTCCATCGGAGAGCCCTTGTCAATCGTCAGTTTATACCAAAAGCAATAGAGGTAAATCCAGTCTCCATTCATTACCCACTGCACCATGCTGGGGTCTGGAAACGGTTTCCCACAGTCCTTCAAAACCCAATGAAGGGTCTCGTTGTCTATGAGGCACTCTTTATTGACCGTGGTCATATCGATCAAATACTCTGGGGTGACGGGAATGACTGATTCGGGGACTGACGTTACGCATTTCAATCTCTGGTCGTAGATAATGTGTCGAGGTCCCGTATAATGGAGTCGACAATATCCTCGGTTCTTATGCCTTTTGAAAAAGCGGATTGGGTTTATCTTGTAGACTCTCCTGTCTGGATCTCTCAAGTGTCGTACTAGATCCAGGATGACTGTATTTTGTTGTGTCCGACACGAATGAATTCGAGTGTATTGTGCCTCTTCGATTGAAATGTTCACGTGGAACAGATCCCGAAGTGTATAGGCTATCACAGGTTGTTGGAATCGTCTTCTCTCCATGAGAGTAGCAAACTCTGCTGCTTGTCGCTCGAAATTCATCAGTGCTAGTTCACCAGTCATTCGTTCTGAGAGTCTTTGAAGATCTTGACGTATCGTAAACAGATGGTTCCGGTTTTCCCTTATTGCTGTTAGTATTTTGGATTGGACTTCGTCATGTTGGGCCAATAGTTCCTTTGTCTCTTGTAGTTTTGTACTGAACCGTTGATAGCTGTGAGCTGTCGCCAGTCCCAGCACCGTCGTAGAGACAGTCACTATCCCCAACGCCAACCCTGCAATCACCAAAGGAACCAGTCGCTTCTGTCTGTGGGTTGATGGCATTCCTCTTTTCTCCAGGTATTGTTCAATTTCACGATGTGTGGATTGCCAGTTCAGTTCGGGAATGTTTACACATTCCTCTCGGACCACCTTCATGAAGATGTCCTGAAACGCTGTTGTCGGTTGTACTGGCATGAAATCTGTGACTACCGTTTCCACAATCGTATCCTTTTGAATACCCAGATTGGTCATTGTCAAGAACATGGGGTTGTTTGTTTGATGTAATTGAGTTTCATTGTCCACGGTTGAGGTTCGCTGAGAACCCTGCCCCGTATTCATCTGTCCCATTAAGTATGGATGGAGTTGATTGTCCTTTGTTGGAGTTGAATAATTGTGGTCCAAGATGCCCCTTCCCATTCCTTCTCTTGTAGCCGTTGTATTGTATGAGATCCCTTTGGATATTTTGAGAAGCCCATTGACATTCACCAGGAACATGAGCCCCACGATGAGGGTGTGGAGAAATGAAATGGAAACCCTTTTCATTTTGGTCGAATGGACTACGTCCAACTTCTTGTCCATCTTGACCTTGTACATATTCCTCGATATTTCGTCAATGACCTCATAGGGTCCATCATACAGGGGAGACAGCTTCTTTCGGGACATTTTGTTTCCGGTTTGTATCACAACTTTGTCTCCTACCTTGAATTGGTGTTGGGTGTGGCGTCTGTCGTATTGTCTTTTGTTGTAATCGTGATTTCGTCGGGAGTTCTCCAACGCTTTCTCTCGGTTTTGTTTTAGGTCGTCGTTGGAATGATGATTGTCTTTGTCTGTTCCTGTCAAGAGATACGCCGGAGAGTATCTCGTCACGGAATGAATCGTATTGTTGTATTCTTCAAGAGCCTTCTCTAGCGTTGAGGTCCAGGCACGTCGTTTGGTATGGTCTTCCACATATTTCCCTCGTAATTTTGTAATGAGTCTTGTTCACTCTCTCGACCAAACCGTTCGCTTGAGGATGGTCGGCCGGGGTAAATATGAGGTGGATATTGTTATTTTTCAGGAATTGTTTGAAAATTTCTGATCGGATACCGGTGTATCTATCTGCCACGACAATTTTGGGTTTGCTCGTTTCCATTACTCTTTTGAGGAGTTGGACGAAGTTTTGAGCTGTTTGAGACTTTGAGGTGTATGCCCAAATGTAACGACTGAATCCGTCGATGGCGAGATGTAGGTATCTTTTTGTAGAGTTATATCCAGCTAGACCTCCAACTGTGTCAATATGAATGACGTCAAAAGGAGCTGATGCGGGTCCGATTTGTCTGAGCTCTCCTACTGGTCGTCGAAGAGGCTGTGTAAGGGTACATGTTAGACAATTTTGAACACATTCACGTACTAGTCGGGCACAGTTCTCCGCATAATATTTCGCGTGAAGTGTATCAGTAGTTGTTTAGTGCCGATATGTCCTTTTTCGTGATGTAAGTCCTTGATGATCCCTCTAGCCTCGTTCTCGGGTAGATAGACTCGTGACAAATCATGGCTTTTCTTCAGGATTAAACCACCTTGTTTAATGCATGTCGGGGGTATTTTCGTGATTTCTTCATGTAAGATTCGAAGCCGGTCGTTCTCGCTGTGCACCAATAGAATCGGGTTTCTCGACAACATATCTGCTTCCACATTTTCCTTTCCAGGTTGATACGTGATATCATGATCGAACATGCTCAATCTCATTTTTCAATTCCAAATTCGACTGCTGGTCGACTTCATGGACTGTAGCCAGTGCAGGGGACGATGGCCCGTAATGACCTGAAATTTTCGTCCGAGTAAGTAGTGCTGCCAATGGTCTACCGCTTCCACGATTGCCAGACATTCTAATTCAGGAACTGAATAATTTTTCTGATATGGAAGGAACCTTTTCGAGAAATACGCCACTGGTGCCATCATCGTATCTTCCTGCTTCTGCTTCAAAACCGCCCCAATACCTACCCATGATGCATCCGTGAAAACCATAGTCTCTTTGGCCGGGTCGAAGATGGCCAGTACTGGTTTACTGGTGATAAAATCCTTGATGCCTTGAAAGGCTCTTTCCGCTTCTTCTGTTCATTCAAAAGCTATCCCTTTTCGAAGAAGGCGATACAGAGCTTCCCATTCGGAGGCTCTGTTTGAGAAGAATTTCTGGTAATAGTTTACCTTCCCCAGAAACGAACGTAATCCCTCCACGTTGGTCGGTGGAGTAATCTCTTGTATGGCTCGGACATTGTCATGTAGAGGCCGTAGGGTGTTAAGCTCTATTTGGTGTCCCAAATAGTTCACTCTTTCCTTTAGCAAGTCACACTTGCTATACCTCAATTTGATGTTTTCTTGCCTCATTGCTTCAAAAACCTTCTTCAAGTGTTCTTGATGGTCTGTCTCGTTGTCCGAATATACAAGGATGTCATCAATATAGTTCGTTGCAAAGTCCTGCAGATTATGCCGGAGGATGTGGTAGATGACTCGTTGGAAGACGGCGGGTGCGTTTTTAAGGCCGAAGGGCATCACCATCCATTCGTAATGTCCATCCTGAGTGATGAAGGCTGTCTTATGACGGTCTTCTTCTTTCAGGGGGATTTGCCAGTAGCCAGAAGTGAGGTCGAGGGTCGAAAACCATCTCTTGTTCAACAACCGATCCTGAATATCCTCTATAAGAGGAATCGGGAAGACTTCTCCGATTGTTATGGAGTTTAGCTTCCG
>CAJUYD010000081.1:0-38764 GCA_910591665.1 Ectemnius continuus
TTGCCAATAGTAGTTTAAGAATGTAGGAACAGACTACAAAATAAAACCGATGTTCCAAATTAAAAAAATATAACGATATATATATAATTTGAGACGTCTCTCCTAAATGCCTAAAAATCAAACATCTTTATCGTTATGACTATGGCGATAAGCTTTTTAATTATAGTTACATGTAATAAAAGATTATTATTACAAATACTAATCATCAACAATCATAAACTTCAAGAATGATTGTTTTATTGTTTCCCCTTCTACATCCGTATAGATCGTTCCAAATATAATCACCATCCACCAATCAATTATTTGTTTCCTCTTTCCTATAAATATATATAATATTTTGAATAATTATAACAAAATCTTAATTACAAAGTCTTATTTTATACAAAAAGAGATAATCAAGAATAACAGATAAAATTAATTGAAGACAAGACAAGACAAGACAAAACAAAACAAAAAACAATCAAACTTTTTATATAGTTCTAAGAAAACAAAAAGAGTACAGGACAAAAAGACAAACAAACAAACAAATGAACAACAAAAGTAAAGGATAAAATAACTTAACCAATGTTTATAACTGAACAACAACACTATAGAGGGCTTTACTTTTGAACAATTTTAACACATTAAAATATTGATCAACAGTGAGTGCGTGTGTGTGTGTTACATGTGTGCATAATTGGGTAATAATTTCATATAATATATATATATATATATATAAATTTATATATAAAATGTACTCACATAGCACATTTATTTCTCAATAGTAATAATAATAATAATAATAAGTAGTAGTAGTAGTAGTAGTAATCGAAAATCAAGTGAATGAAAAAAAGAAAACATAGTGAGAAAGCATTTTCTACCTATTTCCACCAATGTGAAACATTGTTACGGTTATATTAGTGTTGAAACCTTTTTTTATTTTTTATTTATTTATTTTTATTTTTCTTTCCTCATAAGCTTTTCTTCTCAATAGATTCTATTCTTTCTTTTTATAATAAAACAAAAAAAAACTAAGTTATAGATATGTAGATATACATACACACACACACACATGTATATATATATTTATTTATAATATATATATATATATACATATATCTATATATATATAAAGCCCAACTAATCATTCCGTCATTTTTAATATCACTCTTAGTATTTACGCTAAGCTTTTTAAATTCACAATTATCTTACAAGGAAAAAAAATAAAAGATTCTAATCATCATCAACATAAATTATATGTATGTGTGGTATGGTATGGTATGGTATAGTATGGTATGGTATGTATAATCAACTCAATCAATCAATCAATCAACCAAACAATCAATCAACCAACTAGCCAGCCAGCCAAACCAACAACTGTAATCATCCTACAAGCGGCATTCGAATAAGAAGGAGATTTATATTCAGTCAAATCAATTAGATTTGTTTTTTTTTTCTTATTTGCCATGACGGGTACTAATGAACAAGTTCATTCTATCTAGCGACCTCTCACACCCAAGCTAACAAATCCATTCAATGGCATTGTTTTATTTTATTTTTTTAAATTATAATATTAATATATATATATAATTATAAATATATATATATATTGTCATGCTTTTTTCATTGACTTTTTCTTTGATAATATAATTTATTATTGTCTTTATTATTATTATTATTGTTCTTTGTTGTTGTTCTTGTTGAGTGAGAAAAAATATACAAATATTTTCAAATTTACAAAAGTGAAACAAGAATAAATAAAGAAAGTAAACATGTCTGAAATTGATGTTAAAAGTGAACTTCGTTCAACATTTGAGGAATTCAACGTATTCGATGAAGAATATAAACCGATGGCTGAGGAGAATCGTGATTATTGTCGTCTAATAAATGAATTGAAAAAGAAACAAAGTTCATGCTTAGAGAAGATTAAACATCAAAAATATCGTTTGGCACAATTTAAACAACAATATGAAAGGTAGTTCTTTTATTTTAATCAATTTAAAAATTTCTTTTTTGTTGTTGTTGTCTATTAATGAGCATTTATCTTATTTTAGGTTAAAGAAAATTAAAAAAGATGAACCCGATCTGAAACGCCTTAAGGCGAAGATCGATGAACGATCCGATCAAATTCGTGAGATACAAGATACTCTACCCAAAGCAAATGGAATCTATTTAAATTTTGTTCTCGGCTCCATTAATGTTAATCTATTAGATCGCAAACAACGTTTTGATTATAAAGAACAATATGAACGTTTTAAGCTTTGGGTTACATCGGTTCTATTGCTTACCAGTTTCTCTAACATTTTTCTACAGTTTCGGTAATTCATATTTATTCAACAAATATATTTAATTTATTAACTTTATGTTTTTTTTTCGTTTATAATTATAATTAATATCGATCTTTACGATTAATAGCGTCCTAGACTCGATATTACATTTCATGCTTGTCTGGTATCATTGTACCTTGACACTTCGTGAGAGCATTTTGGTTGTGAATGGATCTAGAATTAAAGGTTGGTGGCGATTAATACATTTCTTAACATCGATCACTACTGGTATACTTGTTGTTTGGTAAGTTAATTGTTATTGTTTGCGGATATATATATACAGAAATATTAAGTATTATTATTTGTTTTTTTATGTCACAGGCCTGATGGACCCAGCTATGAAAAGTTTCGTTCTCAATTCCTCACCTATATCTGTTACACCAGTTTTCTACAATTCCTACAATACTATTACCAGTATGGTTGCTTATATCGTTTACGTGCACTTGGTGAACGATATTCGATGGATATCACTATACAAGGCTTTCATTCTTGGATGTGGAAAGGACTCAGCTTTCTATTACCATTCTTGTTCATTGGCTATTGTCTACAATTTTATATATTCTATACCCTCTACAATATGTTCATGTATGATCCAGAATGTGTTGAATGGCATGTCCCCGTTGTCTCTTTCATGTATTTGGTTATTTCCATTGGTAATCTCTTCACCACCTTCTTGGTCGTTTATCAAAAATTGAAGAATATGAATCCAATGCAGCCTATAAGGCAGATGACCAGAAAGATAAGTCGAGTTGTCCTATCCGATAAAGAACAATAAGATAAAACTTTGATATGTTTCAATAAAGAAATAAATGATAACTAGAGCTCCTTTGTTTATTTTCTTTCTTTGTGTTGTTTTCCCAGAACAAAAAAAAAGCAATGAGGAAGCGCATAATGTTTTACTCACAAATGATATACTCGATAATTTTATCGATTTTTTAAACATTTTTAAATAACACACACACACACACACACACACACACGTTTGGTTATTACAAATAAAAATAATAATAATAAGTCGTTATTTGTTTTGTAAAAATAATGAAAATAAATTAAATTAAGCTAAATCAGAAACGATAAACTTTTTAACCCTTTAACTGTATGCTCGTCTTTGCTGAAAAAAATAATATTAAGCAGGCAAAAGAAACAAAAGTTTTTTCAAACAAAACTAAACAGTTAAAGGGTTAAAGCTTCTTTGAGAATGGTGTGATGAGTCACTGGTTGAAAACCTTAATCAGCCTTTGAATATCCACCACTATGCCGATTGTTTACTACTAGATTGTTCGTTGAATCATGCCCGAATGATTCCGTGGGTCTCAGCATTGGAGAGTTACTTTCTGTTTGGTTGTTTTTTTTTTGGGAAAAAAAAGAGAAAAAAAATATAGAAAAAAAATTAGTAACAGGATTTCTAGCAAAGAAGGAAAAAAGGGGAGGGGGAGGGAATTATAATAGAATTTATTTTTCTTGTTTAATAAATAATAAATAAATAATAATAAATAAAGAAAAGAAAGCAACAATTCATTTTTCAAGGGAAAAATTTAAAATATAATTCATATTATCAAAGGCAAGCTGCTGCTGCTGCTGCGATTGCTGCTGCGGTTGTTGAAAATTAGATTGAAATTGAAAATAAGTACCATTGGTGCCTGTGCCTGTTAGGCGGGCCTCATGGGTAAGAAATTCTTTGCATTTGATTTCATCTCTTCGTAAGTAATGGCTACTCCAAAAGAAAAAGATGGCTCCAAATATAAGTACGGCTGGTGTTACATAAAGTGCGTAGGAAAGACTATAATACTTCACATCATTATCACTGCTACCGCCAGAGAAGATTTCGGAAAGCTAAAATAGAAAATAAACAATAGAAATAGTATTAATAATACAAATAATAAAACATTAGAACACTTTTGCATAAAGATCATTTAAAATGGATAAAAACATACTGATCCGACTATAAATGGACTTGCAGCATCACCAAGGGTATGTGAGACCAATATTTGAATAGACTGAGCCGTGGCTCTTCGATTAGGAACGATCACATATAGTAAAACATCGACCACCACCGACCAATTAGTCGACAAAAAGGTTATTGCAAAAAATATGCATATCCAAGCAACTTTTGGGTAGTCACGTGCAAAGAATATCGTGGAAAATACAAAGGGAATACTTAGGAGAACCCCAATGAAGCAGATATATGAATCGACCGATGGATATTTTGGCCGAAGATATTGTGATGATGCTGAACCGATGATGACACCCAAAATGCCGCCAAGACAAGCTATCACGCCAAATAAGAAACCGATACTAAAGGTTGATGATAAAATTTTATAAATCGATTTTAAAAGATTAGCGATTAATGCCAAATGTTTATACTCACTAATCAGTATCTTCCGTTGGAATGGCGTAATGCATAAAGTAAGGCGCCCACCAAGATAAGGCCCCAGTGGAGAAACAAACGGCCGTAAAGCCAAAGGTGATATGAACATAAGTGGTAACACTAAACAAATAGCTCATGTCTTTGCGTAGACCTTTAATAGTTTCCCAGAAGTTAAATTTAGTTGGAAGGGTTGATGACTCCTGTTCATGATATTCACCCACCTCAACAGCACCACGCTTTGGCTCGGAAATGAACAGAAAAGTGAATGCCGATAAAATACCAAAAATAGGTGTAAAACGTAGCGCCCATTCCCAAGAGCCAAACTTTTTGCTCATAAAGGTGCCGACAATATAGCCAAGTCCAGAGCCGACTGGAATGGCGAAATAGAACATTGCTATCATCGTTGATCTCATCTTACCGGTGAATAGATCAGCAATAATCGTTGGTGCAACAGTTGAATAACTCGCCTCACCAATACCGACTAGAGCACGAAAGAAGAAGAAAAGTGCCGTATGATTTTGCTGGACAAAGGAGGATAGAAATGTTACTATCGACCAAAATGTGACACCAAATATGATGATCCATTTACGTGAATAACGATCACCAAGGAAGCCGAAGAGTGGCGCAAAAATCATATAGGAACATATAAAGGCTGTTTGCAGGAGTCCACCTTGTGTTGTGCCAATATTAAAATATTTCGTAATTTCATTCAGCACACCAGCAATGGTGAAACGATCCATATAATTGATCAAATTGATCAAACATAGGACGGCCACCGTAATGTAAGATCTGAGCATATTGTTTATATGTTGTATATATATATATAGATATATATTTGTATATTCCTCGTTAACGATCACTATTCTTCACCTTTTCTAGAAATAAAAAAAATATATACAAAACATTATTATTACACTTGAAGGAATATAAGGGAAGGAAAATAAAACCATTAAAAAAAAGAGAAAGGAACAATCTAAAAGGAGAAGGCTTGTAGAAAATTAAAGCAACAAACATAAAACAAAAAAAGGTTATATAAAACAAAAAAAAAAGGTTTTATTTTCCTTTTTCTTTGTTTTTGTTTGTTTGTTTTCTATTGTTTGCGGGGTTAATAAGAAACCAATTTGTCAGTCGTAGATTTGTTTATTCTCTTTTGTCATACATATCATTTTATGATAAAAAATTGATTATGATACTTACGTGATGAATAAAATATATATATATCAATATAAATATCTATATATGTATAAATATATATAGATATATATATTTATACATATAAAATGATAAAATAATTTCATCCAATGACTTTAAAGTTATGTTGCCAACTTTTCAAACACCATTCATGATTCAATTGGTTATTATTATTATTAATAATCAAATCAGAACAACAATAAAAAAATTATATATATATATATATATATACTATATATATAAAAGAAAATTAAGAAACGATCTAAGATAAGTTTGATCTAAGAGTCATATTTCAATTAAATGAAAAAATAAATAACAATTATTAAAGAAACATCTTCTATCACTGTCTGTCTGTCTGTCTGTGCATTAATAACTCAGTTCAGTAATCTCTTCACTCTTACTCTTACTCTCTTTTACACACACACACACACTCTCTCTCTCTCTCTCTCTCTCTCTCTCTCTAATTCTAAAAATAGAAAGTAGAAAAGCAAGCTTAGAATGTCATCTTTGAATGGAACATTTTTAGGAAAACAAAAATAACATTGTTTTACAAAAGGCGCTCAAAATGTAGTAAATTGAAATTCTAAAGAAAAAAAAAAACAAATTAGACAAAGTCATTTCAATTCTTTTTTTTTCTCCTTCTTCTTCTTCTAAATTTATCATATCTATTCATTTTGGCAACAACAACAGGAAACATAATAATGTCTTCATCTAATTTAATTGGTGATGGTAAGGAGAGAGTCATTCATAAACTTGATCAAAGCGTTATCAATAAGATATGCGCTGGGGAAGTGATCATTCGTCCGATGAATGTTGTGAAAGAATTGATTGAGAATAGTCTTGATGCTGGTGCTACCAAAATTCAAGTTATTATTAATGGTGGTGGCTTCAAGTCGATCATTATTCAGGATAATGGCCATGGTATTAAGGTATATCTTGTTAGTATTTGTGGGGATACATTTTCTTATAATCTTTGTTGTTTTTGTTTTTCATATTTATTTGAAACGAGTAGAAAACTGACTTACCGATTGTTTGCCAGCGTTTTACAACATCTAAACTTTATGAATTCAGTGATTTATTTAGCCTTTCGTCATTTGGTTTTCGTGGTGAGGCATTGGCTTCAATATCAACAATGGCAAATGTTACCATTATCAGTAAACGAAAGGATAGTGTTTGTGGTTATAGGTCTATATTTGAAGGGGAGACGTTAAGACCTGGCACCAATATTACACCCGAGGCGGCTAATGATGGAACGACCATTATTGTTGAAAATTTGTTCTATAATTTTCCAACTCGAAGAGTTAAATTAGTCTCAGAATCTACCGAATTGGGATTGATTCACGACATGATGATCAGATATGCCATCTATTATTCAGGTAGATGTGGTTTTACTCTTCGTAAACAAAACGATAAACTACCATTGGTGAATACGAAAGAAAGTAATACCATAATGGAGAATATTTGCGCCTTTTTCGGCCATAATCTTAAAGATTCATTAATACCCTTTTCAGCGGATAATGAACGTTATAAATATAAAGTAAATGGTTTCCTCTCCAACACTGATCTCAATTTGAAAAAATGTCATTTTATTCTATTTATCAACTCTAGACTAGTTGAATGTGGAATGTTAAAGCGTGCATTGAAAGAACTTTATAGTACTCAATTGATGAAAGGTGGAAATCCTTTCATTTTGCTTATGTTGGAGATTGATCCAGCAAATATCGATGTAAATGTTCATCCAACAAAGAATGAAGTTTGCTTTCTACATCAAACCGAAATCAGTGATCAAATTACTAAATTAGCTTTGCAAACAATTAAAAATATTTCATTACAATTATATGATCATGAAGATGTAGACCAAATTAGTCAAATCACCCCAGCAAGTCAATCTCAATCAATGATCGATTATAATTCAATACCATCCAGTAGTCGAAGGGAGACTGTTTCATCTAATTTTCGTAAAGATAACTCATCACCGCTCTCATCTATCTATCCATACATAAGGCCGACGGAAATTAAGCGATTAAGTCAGAGTAAAGAATCATTTGAGACTATTCGAAAGTTGAGAAATTCTCTATCGAAAAAAACCGATCGTAAGAAGACAATTCGAATCAATACTTATAAGCAACGAATTGCTCAATATCTAATGAATCGACAAAAGACGATTAAAAAGTATCGTAAATTTTCTTTTACGTAAGTTATCAATATTCAATCTACTTTTACATTTATATAAATATACATTAGCTTTTTTTTGTATTCTTAAATTGTTATTCACTTTCTTTTAGGAGCATCAGAGAATTACGTAATGAGATCTCGCTACGATTGGATAAAAGTTTAAGACAAATATTGGAACGATCCGAATTTGTTGGTTGTATTAGAGAGAAGTATGCTATGATACAAAGCGAAGAAGCATTATTTTTAATCGATTTAGAAAAGATCAATCGTGAACTTTTCTATCAAGTTTTTTTAATCGACTTTGGTAATTTTAATTACTTCAAATTTCGCAAATCATTATCGTTGTATGATCTATTTATTACTTACTTTTCAAATAATAAGCAGCTGGAAGATGGATCATCAATTGAAGATAAAATTCACAATTATTATATTAAAACACTTTGCGCTAAAAGTACAATGCTCAATGATTTCTTTTCGATCAAGATCAACATCGAGGATGAAGTGATTGAAGCAATGCCAATATTGATCGATAATCATACACCGAATTGGTTATATTTACCCGAATTTTTGCACGATTTAGTTGTCAATGTTGATTGGGAGGAGGAGAAGGAATGCTTTCGAACGATTGGCAATGAATTGGCAAATTTTTATTCACGTACCGTTCTACAGATCGATCATACTGGCAATGAGGATTGGATTAATTTTATCCAAAACAAAGCCTATCCATTGTATAAGACTTTATTAACACCAACAATAGGTTTAAATCTTCAGCATACATTCAGTTTTGTGATCAACACTAATCGCCTTTATCGTGTCTTTGAACGATGTTGAAAATTCGATTCATTTGATTGTATTTTGTTGTTGTTATTAATAAAAAAAAACTAAATGCTCAGACGATAATTTGTTGTGTATAACGTTAAGTTTAATTAAGTTAGTTAATAATTTAAGTTAAGCATAATGAAATGAATAAAATGTTTGACCGGAAGGGGATGATGAGTATACCAGAATATAATTAAGATTATTGTAAATTTAAGTGCTTTCGTGATTTGTAAATTTAAGGGGCTGGGGAATATTCTTTCCATCAAATGGAAATCAATTATTAGATATTTATTTAAACAACTTATCAGCATAGAACCAAACTTTGAAGAAATATTCACGTCGTCTTAATAGTGAATGTGTGGTGTATGATTCAACGTTTGCTTCAACATTTGCCTCACGCATCCATGAAACTGTCTCTGAGGTGGTAAAACTAACCGAAACAGTATCACGTTCTATTTCATATTCGACTTCGTTCTCGGTGAAGCCTAAACGAAAGATTAATAAAGATTGTTTTAGATTTTGTTTTCAATAGATTATAATTTAGCTTACCTTGTGGGCGAACCATTTTAATGGATTCCTCGGATACCAATGGATCACTTAAACCGATCTCATTCTGTGCCATTACCCGAATTTGATAGGATCGTCCTTCCTGTAGATCTTTGATCTGTAAACGATGAACATCGGCCTCCACCTTGCCCACCTGCATCCACATGGTTCGATGGGCGTCTTTGGCAGCGATAACATAGCCAGTGATAGGTGAGCCACCATCATGTTCTGGTTTACCCCATTCGATTACTATAGCGCTCGGCGTAACTACACGCATCTCCAAGGGAGCGCTTGGTACACCAGGTGGTGTAGCATTCTGTGTCAGTTGTATCGGCGACTGAGTTTGTAAAGGTTCGCTTTGTCCTAATGGATTTTCGGCTATAACACGGAAATCATATTCATATTTGGCGAATAGATTATGGACGGTATAGCTCAACGTATCCGAATCGACCATTGTTTCGCGAATCCAATTATTCTCAAATGATAATTTTCTTTCGATAATATATGAGGTGAGTGCCAATCCTCCGTTTGACAATGGCTGCTTCCAGGATAATGTCACTGATCTGTTCGTCATCTCTGTCACACTTAACGGTCCAATGGGTATAGTTGGTGGACCGAATTTGCATTTGGCTGTGATCAACTCTTCCGAGATGTATGGTTCGCTTGTTCCAAAACGATTTCGACAAGTGATTTTAAATTGATATGATTTTTCATTGACAAGCTCATCAATTTTAAGCGACAATGTTTCCCCATCAACACTGTCTACCTTTTTCCAAATGGTACGATTCTCTTCGCGCATCTCCACAATATATTCGATTATAGGTGAATTACCATCATTCTCGGGTGGATTCCAGTAAAGAACAAATGAATCCTGTGTATGATCACTAGTACGCAATGGACCAGTTGGGGGACTAGGTCTCTCGTAAGGACTTTTACAAATGATTGTATCGGATACTACATAATCACTAGCACCGAATTCATTGATAGAACAAATTCTAAAACGATATTTAGCTTCGGGCATTAAGTTATAAATATTATAAGTGAAATTATTAGCCGTCACTTGTGTTTCCGGCTGCCATTCCAAGAATTTTGTTTCACACGATTCAATCTGGTAGAAGAGAATCGGTGAGCCACCATCATCTTTAGGAGGATTCCAAGATAATTCAATTGAATAATCTTCACAATTGGTGCAACGAATGGGAAGATCTGGAGGACCGGGCCGATTAAGTAGTTTCACTTCAAAATCATATTGTGCTTCACCAGCCGAATTGATCAACTTCAGACTATAGATACCCGAATCTTCAATGTTCACCTTATCAATCTCCAACATGGTAGTATCACTTTCATTTGTAACCTTAATATATTCTTTCCTTTCAATCGAAAGGCCTCCTTTATACCAACGAATTTCTGGGAATGGATAGCCAAAGAGTTGACAATAAATTGATAGACTAGTTCCTTGTCTAATTTTCATATTCTTAAGACGACTATCGAATTTGGCATATGGCTTCTCTTCGATCACCAACTTTGTTGAAGTGGTGACACTACCAAATTCATTACTTGCCATACAATAATATTGTCCAGCCGAATCGAATCTACATTCTTTGATGACTAATGTAATCTTCTCTTTATCATATTTCATGATAAAATTATCATCATCGATTTCAATTATTTCCTCCTTATATCGCCATTCGATAGTGGGCGCAGGGTTTCCAATGATTTTACATTCCAAAATAACCGTCTGGAATGGTACTGAATGCACACTGTTTGGCAATGATAGGATAACAACAGGTGATTCACCATCGACCTTCTCGTTGATGGTCACTGGTCGACTTTCTTGCGAGGCGACACTTTTACCCGCTCTATTGACAGCATACACCCGAAAAACGTAGCTAAAGTTGTGCTTAAGATTTTTCATTTTAACATTCTCTTCAATGATAAAATCATCATAATCTTTCCAAACGTTTGATTTAACATCCTTATATTCAATGATATAATTTGTTATTGGTGAGCCATTATCTTTTTTAGGCTTCTCCCATGTTAAGATGGCCGAATTGTTGGTAATGCTTACAACAGATAAATCAGTTGGGGGCTCTGGTCGGTCGATGATCAAAAGTTCAAAATGTGTTATATATTGACCAACGGAATTCTCCAAACATAGCTTATATAGGCCAATGTCATTATCGTCAAAATTTTTGATTGTCAAAACGGTACGACTCATTAATATCTCAACAGAGATCTTCTTTGATGTTTTCAAAAGTCGGCCAGAATAATACCATTCAACCTTGGGTATTGGATAGCCTTCGAAAAAGACTTCAAGTGAAAATTTTTCACCACGAACAGCTGTAAAACGTCTTGTTTCGCTCACTACCTTTGGTGGAGTTAGAACGGAAATCTTAGACGATGTTCGCTGACCTTCACAGATGGCAGTGTAAACACCATTATCTTCAAGTGTGGCATTTCGGATAATTAGCTTATGATACTTTCCATTATCTGATAGAATCATTCTATCATCCAATTCAATCTCTTGGTTATCCTTTAACCATTTAACTTGATAATTCTTGTCGATCACCTCAGTAGAAAAGGTTATCGTTTCACCTTCCTTTACGTTAAAATCTTTAAGTTTGAGATTAAAAACGATCGTCTCACGAGAGACGGTCAACTCCGTTCGTGTTTGATCACCCTTAGCCAAGCAAATGTACTCGCCACAGTCGGACAATTTGGCATGTCGAATCAACATCCTTCGAATTGTCTTCTCCTTATAAAATTTAATATTTGACGTCTCTCTAATCTCTTCACCATTCTTATACCAAAAGACGTCCACATCGGAACGTGAGATTTCAACTTCGAAAAATGCTTCACACTCTTCATCCACTCGGTATTCATCAGGAAGACGTCGAATGAACTCCGTCGAAGGATATTCCACCGTAAGCTTAGCCTTTGAACTTTGTCCATCAATAACACAGCTATATTGTCCAGCATCATCTAGATTGGCATTTTCAATTATCAATCGTTGCTGCTTTCCATCGATTATCAAATGTATGCGATCATTGAAAATGATCTCCTTATTATCTTTAAGCCATTGAAGACTGGCATCACCTTTGGAAAGTTCAACAACAAATTGTGCCGTCTCTCCATAAATAATGTTAACATCTTTCAATTCTTTTAGAATCTCTGGTGCCATCTCGATAACGACCAGCTCTGAGCTACATTTATCACCACCAGCTATTTCACAAACGTATTCGCCTTGGTGGATAATATTAACATTTTCAATCAACAGCTTACGGAAATGATCGGTTTTGATAAATTCATAATCAATATCTTCACTGCTTGAAAGGCGTCTACCATCTTTATACCAGATAACATCCTCTTCAATAGTTGATAATTTAACAACAAATAATGCCTTCTCATGTTCATACACTTCCACATCACGTAAACGTTCCAAGAATTTAGGAATCTTACGATTGACGACAATATTTTGCATATGTTTAGCACTACCATAACAATTCTCGATACGACATTCATAGACACCTTCGTGTAATGATTTTTGAACATTACTTATGGCTAGGACACCTTCATATTGATGCTGGCGTATTATGGCTGTTTGGGATGGTAATATTCTGGAATCATTATGAAACCACATTATTTTAGGTACCGGGTAACCAGCTGTTTTCACTTCAAGTATCAGCTGATTGCTTTCCAATATGCTTTGGCTGGTGAATGTTTGCTTAAATGTTGGCTTTTCAATTCTACTTCGATTGATCACCTGAGTGGTTGAACGGCATTCACCTTCACTATTGATGGCCACAATCTCATACAATCCATCATCATCTTCCTCCGCCTTTTCACAGATGAATTTGAAAAGATAAATATTTTGATTCTCTTCAACCTCTTCAATCAATCTAAATCTTTTCGAATAGATTAGATTCTTTTCATCTTTCATTATCTTTATCTTTGGCTTCTCAGTGGAATTAACAGCAAATCTAAATTCGAATGTTTTCGTCTTTTCAATCTCAATTATTTCCTCTACTTTCGATAATACTGGCGTCTGTTGGAATTCATCTTTGAGATAGACTTGGGATATTTTAGCTGATTCTTCATTGAAGAAGGCCACTTCACCTGTTGAATGATATTAATACGGCAACAACAAAAAATGAAATAGTAAGTTTACAAATTATTTATCAATTTTTTAGATAAAAAACTTTACCTTGTACCGATAGATTAAAGGAATATTTAGAACTACCAACACTATTCTTTGCCACAACCGAATAGATACCCGAATCGAAGGGTAATAGATCATCAAAGACAATCGAAACAGTACCATCATTATCGTAGAATATTTTGATACGATCATTTACTTCTATTACTTTGGATTCTTTAAAGAATGTTAGATAAGGACGTGGACTACCGAATACGGAGAATTGTATTATCAATTTATCACTAGAGTAGGCTTCGATTATTGGTGTTGATGTTCTCTCCATGAAAGGTGGCTGTTGCATTATTGTCTCAGTGACTAGAATTAGAATGAAAAATTTAAGGAAATAGTTTTAAATCAATTGAAAATATTTATAAAAAAAAGAAGATTGTTACCTTCAGGTGTTGGTAAATCTTCAACGATTTTATCGATTGTTTGATTAATATAATGTGTATAGGTGATCTCATCCACAATCACCTTCGATGGTACAAGTCCTACTTGATTGGTAATCTTCTTTCGAACAAACCACCAATCTTGATTGATTCGTTCGACAACATAGATTCGTTCACCTTGTGATATTGAGATGACGTCTGGTGTTGTAGACAAGTACGAAAATTTGCAATACATCTCTTCACACTAATGAATGAATTTATTATTATTATTATTATTATCATTTATTTTTCTTAATATTTTAAAATAACATTACCTTTTTGATATCCACTGTGGTTTCTTCGGAAACAGCTTCAATCTTTTTCTCAATCTGTAGGCTCATTTCAGCGCTTGTTTCATCCGTTACAAATTTCGTCGGCTTTGGTGGTAATTGAACTGTAAATGAGTCCGATGTTTGTTTAAGCTTTTTCGATTTTCTTTTGATTGTAATATCAGTAGACACTTCATCGTATTCCAATTGTTTTGATTCAATGGAGAAGGCGGATGAAAGCGATGGTTTACGTAGTTTAAAAATGGTTAAATCTTCTTCATCTTCTACCTGCTCATCGGTGACTTCTATAGGTACTTCAACTTCTATAGGCACCTGCTTCTCAATTTTAAGCGATTCTTCGACATCTTCAATCTCATAAGATTTTTCTTTTGATTTAGCCAATTTGAATGTAGTTTGCACCATTTCTACTGTTTCCTCTTTAGATTTTTTAAGTTTTAAAGCAGTCTCCTCTTCTTCCTCGTCGCTTTCTTTTTTAGGCTTTTGTATCGTAAATTTAGCTTCAACATCTTCGGTTTTATCAACTTTAGCTTTCTTTATTTTCAATGTCTTTTTAACAGCTTCAGGTGATTCTTCTTTTTGTAATTTAAGCTTTATCGTTGTCGTCTCCTCAGGACTTTCTTCTTTAACTTTAGGCCCAACAAGTTTCAACCTTTCTTCAATGATATCTTCTGTCTTGGAAACAATGACAATGTCTTCCTTTTCTACAACCTCTTCTTCATCCGCCTTTGATACTTTTCGTTTAATCTTTGTAATCTTTTTGGGTACTTCTTCTTTAGGCGATTCAGGAAGTTCCACCAGAATTTCTTCTTCTTCAATCTTTTTGGTTAAGGAGACTGTTTCACAGGCCTCAACATCTTCAGAGGTAAATTCTTTTGGCTTCTTTGATAGTTTAATCGTCTCTGGAGCTGCCTCAGCGGATTTTTTAGATTTACGTTTAATATTAATGTCAGTTGATACTTCATCGTAATCGAGCTGTTTAGATTCAATTGCAAACGTTGATGAAAGCGATGGCTTTTGTAATTTTATTGTACAAGTCTCATCATCCTCTTCAACTTCTTCTGGTTTTGTTTGAATAATCTTTATAAAATCTTCAGCTTCTTCCTTCTTTAAATCTTTTGGCTTGGTAAGTTTAAATGAGACTCCAACTTCTTCCGTTGGTTGTTCCTTGGTTATAGGTAATGTAAAACTTTCTTCAGGCTCCTCTGGAATCTCTTCCTTTGCCTTACGAAGTTTGAAAGTCTCTTCCTCTGGTGATTCTTCTTTTGGTTTAGTCAGCTTAATTGTATCCTCAGTTTCTGAAATTTCCGTAACAGTAACATCTTTATCAATAGAATCAATCACTTTAGGCTTTGAATCTTTTCGTTTGATTTTTCTTGATTTTTCAGGTGTTTTAGTTTCAATCGAAAGTGGTTGTTTCTCTGGTTGTTGTGGTGTTTCGATTTCCGTCTTTGTTTCAGATACTGTTGGCTGCAATGTTTCATCCGTTGAAGTCGTTTGAAGTTTTGATGTTTCTTTTATATCCTTTGATTCAATGCTCTCTACTTCAGGCTTTGATGGTTTTCGTTTAATTTTAAAACCCTTTTTCGGAATCTTTTCAACTGTTTCAAGCTCAGTGAGCTTAGGCGAAATCACATTGGAGGCGATCTCTTTTGGTTCAATAATGGTTTCTTTTACAATTTCGGCAATCGCCATTTCGGTTGAAGTGTCCTCTTTTGGCTGAGAAAGCTTAATTGTTTCTTCAACATCCCCTGGTGTTTCATCTTTGGGCATAGGTTTAGATATCATTACAGTCTCTTCAACCACTTCAGAAGTCTCTTCCATTGGCTTTGGTTTAAGTAATGTAATTTTTTCTTCAACAACATCTTTTGTTTCCTCTTTTGGTTTGGATAACTTAATTGTTTCTTCAACTACTTCAGGAATTTCGTCGTTGGATTTAGGCTTAGAAATTTTCACAGTTTCTTCGGGCACTTCAAAAACTTCCTCTTTTGTTTTCGGTTTAAGTAATGTAACTTTTTCTTCAGAAATATCTGGAATTTCTTCTTGAGGTTTTAAAAGCTTGATCGTTTCTTCAACAACTTCTGGTACCTCTTCTTTTGATTTGACCTCTTTAATTTCCGGTTTGATCAACTCGGGTTTGGATTCTTTTCGCTTTATCTTTATAGGTTTCTTTGGTTCTTCGACTTTTACTTTGATCTCAGGTTCAGTTTTGATTTCTTCTTCGGGTTGTTCTGAAAATAACTCTTTTGGTTTCTCTTCTTTTGGTTTAAGCAATGTAATCTTTTCTTCAGCAAAATCTTGAGTTTCTTCTTGAGGTTTCAAAAGCTTAATCGTTTCTTCAACGACTTCTGGTTTTTCTTCTTTTAGTTTTGGTTTAAACAATGTGACCTTTTCTTCAGCGATATCTTGAGTTTCTTGTTGAGGTTTCAAAAGTTTAATAGTTTCTTCAACAACTTCTGGTTTTTCTTCTTTTGGTTTTGGTTTAAACAATGTGATCTTTTCTTCAGCGATATCTTGAGTTTCTTCTTGAGGTTTCAAAAGCTTAATCGTTTCTTCAACAACTTCGGGTTTTTCTTCTTTTGGTTTTGGTTTAAACAATGTGATCTTTTCTTCAGCGATATCTTGAGTTTCTTCTTGAGGTTTCAAAAGCTTAATCGTTTCTTCAACAACTTCGGGTTTTTCTTCTTTTGGTTTTGGTTTAAACAATGTGATCTTTTCTTCAGCGATATCTTGAGTTTCTTCTTGAGGTTTCAAAAGCTTAATCGTTTCTTCAACGACTTCTGGTTTTTCTTCTTTTGGTTTTGGTTTAAACAATGTGATCTTTTCTTCAGCGATATCTTGAGTTTCTTCTTGAGGTTTCAAAAGCTTAATCGTTTCTTCAACGACTTCTGGTTTTTCTTCTTTTGGTTTTGGTTTAAGCAATGTGATCTTTTCTTCAGCAATATCTTGGGTCTCTTCTTGAGGTTTCAAAAGCTTAATCGTTTCTTCAACGACTTCTGGTTTTTCTTCTTTTAGTTTTGGTTTAAACAATGTGATCTTTTCTTCAGCGATATCTTGAGTTTCTTCTTGAGGTTTCAAAAGTTTAATAGTTTCTTCAACAACTTCTGGTTTCTCTTCTTTTAATTTAACCTCTTTAGTTTCAGGTGTGATCAACTCAGGTTTAGATTCTTTTCGCTTTATCTTTTTAGGTTTCTTTGGTTCCTCGACTTCTACTTTGATCTCAGGTTCAGTCTTTATTTCCTCTTCGGGTTGTTCTGGAGATAACTCAATAGGTTTCTCAAGAGTAATTTCACCCTGTGTGATCTCTGATTCTACCCGACTTACATCGATATCGGTAGTTTCTTTGACCTCTTTAGTTTCAGGTGTGATCAACTCAGGTTTGGATTCTTTACGCTTTATCTTCTTAGGTTTCTTCGGTTCCTCGACTTCTACTTTGATCTCAGGTTCAGTCTTGATTTCTTCTTCGGATTGTTCTGGAGATAACTCTTTTGGTTTCTCTTCTTTTGATTTAAGCAATGTAATCTTTTCTTCAACAATATCTTTGGTTTCTTCTTGAGGTTTCAAAAGCTTAATCGTTTCTTCAACAACTTCTGGTTTTTCTTCTTTTGGTTTTAGTTTAAACAATGTGATCTTTTCTTCAGCGATATCTTGAGTTTCTTCTTGAGGTTTCAAAAGCTTAATCGTTTCTTCAACGACTTCTGGTTTTTCTTCTTTTGGTTTTGGTTTAAGCAATGTAATCTTTTCTTCAACAATATCTTTGGTTTCTTCTTGAGGTTTCAAAAGCTTAATCGTTTCTTCAACAACTTCGGGTTTTTCTTCTTTTGGTTTTGGTTTAAACAATGTGATCTTTTCTTCAGCAATATCTTGAGTTTCTTCTTGAGGTTTCAAAAGCTTAATCGTTTCTTCAACGACTTCTGGTATCTCTTCTTTTAATTTAACCTCTTTAGTTTCAGGTGTGATCAACTCAGGTTTAGATTCTTTTCTTTTAATCTTTTTAGGTTTCTTTGGTTCCTCGACTTCTACTTTGATCTCAGGTTCAGTCTTTATTTCCTCTTCGGGTTGTTCTGGAGATAACTCAATAGGTTTCTCAAGAGTAATTTCACCCTGTGTGATCTCTGATTCTACCCGACTTACATCGACATCGGTTGTTTCTTTGACCTCTTTAGTTTCAGGTGTGATCAACTCGGGTTTGGATTCTTTTCTTTTAATCTTTTTAGGTTTCTTTGGTTCCTCGACTTCTACTTTGATCTCAGGTTCAGTCTTGATTTCCTCTTCGGGTTGTTCTGGAGATAACTCAATAGGTTTCTCAAGAGTAATTTCACCCTGTGTGATCTCTGATTCTACCCGACTTACATCGACATCGGTTGTTTCTTTGACCTCTTTAGTTTCAGGTGTTATCAACTCGGGTTTGGATTCTTTTCTTTTAATCTTTTTAGGTTTCTTTGGTTCCTCGACTTCTACTTTGATCTCAGGTTCAGTCTTTATTTCTTCTTCGGGTTGTTCTGGAGATAACTCAATAGGTTTCTCAAGAGTAATTTCACCCTGTGTGATCTCTGATTCCACCCGACTTACATCGACATCGGTTGTTTCTTTGACCTCTTTAGTTTCAGGTGTGATTAACTCGGGTTTAGATTCTTTTCGCTTTATCTTTTTAGGTTTCTTTGGTTCCTCGACTTCTACTTTGATCTCAGGTTCAGTCTTGATTTCCTCTTCGGGTTGTTCTGGAGATAACTCAATAGGTTTCTCTTCTTTTGGTTTAAGCAATGTAATCTTTTCTTCAGCGATATCTTGAGTTTCTTCTTGAGGTTTCAAAAGCTTAATCGTTTCTTCAACAACTTCTGGTTTTTCTTCTTTTGGTTTTGGTTTAAACAATGTGATCTTTTCTTCAGCAATATCTTGAGTTTCTTCTTGAGGTTTCAAAAGCTTAATCGTTTCTTCAACGACTTCTGGTTTTTCTTCTTTTGGTTTTGGTTTAAGCAATGTGACCTTTTCTTCAGCAATATCTTGGGTTTCTTCTTGAGGTTTCAAAAGCTTAATCGTTTCTTCAACGACTTCTGGTATCTCTTCTTTTAATTTAACCTCTTTAGTTTCAGGTGTGATCAACTCAGGTTTAGATTCTTTTCTTTTAATCTTTTTAGGTTTCTTTGGTTCCTCGACTTCTACTTTGATCTCATGTTCAGTTTTTATTTCTTCTTCGGGTTGTTCTGGAGATAACTCAATAGGTTTCTCAAGAGTGATTTCACCCTGTGTGATCTCTGATTCTACCCGACTTACATCGACATCGGTTGTTTCTTTGACCTCTTTAGTTTCAGGTGTGATCAACTCGGGTTTGGATTCTTTTCTTTTAATCTTTTTAGGTTTCTTTGGTTCCTCGACTTCTACTTTGATCTCAGGTTCAGTCTTGATTTCCTCTTCGGGTTGTTCTGGAGATAACTCAATAGGTTTCTCTTCTTTTGGTTTAAGCAATGTAATCTTTTCTTCAGCAATATCTTGAGCTTCTTCTTGAGGTTTCAAAAGCTTAATCGTTTCTTCAACAACTTCTGGTTTTTCTTCTTTTGGTTTTGGTTTAAACAATGTGATCTTTTCTTCAGCAATATCTTGAGTTTCTTCTTGAGGTTTCAAAAGCTTAATCGTTTCTTCAACGACTTCTGGTTTTTCTTCTTTTGGTTTTGGTTTAAGCAATGTGACCTTTTCTTCAGCAATATCTTGGGTTTCTTCTTGAGGTTTCAAAAGCTTAATCGTTTCTTCAACGACTTCTGGTATCTCTTCTTTTAATTTAACCTCTTTAGTTTCAGGTGTGATCAACTCAGGTTTAGATTCTTTTCTTTTAATCTTTTTAGGTTTCTTTGGTTCCTCGACTTCTACTTTGATCTCATGTTCAGTTTTTATTTCTTCTTCGGGTTGTTCTGGAGATAACTCAATAGGTTTCTCAAGAGTGATTTCACCCTGTGTGATCTCTGATTCTACCCGACTTACATCGACATCGGTTGTTTCTTTGACCTCTTTAGTTTCAGGTGTGATCAACTCGGGTTTGGATTCTTTTCTTTTAATCTTTTTAGGTTTCTTTGGTTCCTCGACTTCTACTTTGATCTCAGGTTCAGTCTTGATTTCCTCTTCGGGTTGTTCTGGAGATAACTCAATAGGTTTCTCAAGAGTAATTTCACCCTGTGTGATCTCTGATTCTACCCGACTTACATCGACATCGGTAGTTTCTTTGACTTCTTTAGTTTCAGGTGTGATCAACTCGGGTTTAGATTCTTTTCGCTTTATCTTTTTAGGTTTCTTTGGTTCCTCGACTTCTACTTTGATCTCAGGTTCAGTTTTTATTTCTTCTTCGGGTTGTTCTGGAGATAACTCAATAGGTTTCTCAAGAGTAATTTCACCCTGTGTGATCTCTGATTCTACCCGACTTACATCGACATCGGTTGTTTCTTTGACTTCTTTAGTTTCAGGTGTGATCAACTCGGGTTTAGATTCTTTTCTTTTAATCTTTTTAGGTTTCTTTGGTTCCTCGACTTCTACTTTGATCTCATGTTCAGTTTTTATTTCTTCTTCGGGTTGTTCTGGAGATAACTCAATAGGTTTCTCAAGAGTGATTTCACCCTGTGTGATCTCTGATTCTACCCGACTTACATCGACATCGGTTGTTTCTTTGACTTCTTTAGTTTCAGGTGTGATCAACTCGGGTTTAGATTCTTTTCGCTTTATCTTTTTAGGTTTCTTTGGTTCCTCGACTTCTACTTTGATCTCAGGTTCAGTCTTTATTTCTTCTTCGGGTTGTTCTGGAGATAACTCAATAGGTTTCTCAAGAGTGATTTCACCCTGTGTGATCTCTGATTCTACCCGACTTACATCGACATCGGTTGTTTCTTTGACCTCTTTAGTTTCAGGTGTGATCAACTCGGGTTTGGATTCTTTTCTTTTAATCTTTTTAGGTTTCTTTGGTTCCTCGACTTCTACTTTGATCTCAGGTTCAGTCTTGATTTCCTCTTCGGGTTGTTCTGGAGATAACTCAATAGGTTTCTCAAGAGTAATTTCACCCTGTGTGATCTCTGATTCTACCCGACTTACATCGACATCGGTAGTTTCTTTGACTTCTTTAGTTTCAGGTGTGATCAACTCGGGTTTGGATTCTTTTCTTTTAATCTTTTTAGGTTTCTTTGGTTCCTCGACTTCTACTTTGATCTCAGGTTCAGTTTTTATTTCTTCTTCGGGTTGTTCTGGAGATAACTCAATAGGTTTCTCAAGAGTAATTTCACCCTGTGTGATCTCTGATTCTACCCGACTTACATCGACATCGGTTGTTTCTTTGACTTCTTTAGTTTCAGGTGTGATCAACTCGGGTTTAGATTCTTTTCGCTTTATCTTTTTAGGTTTCTTTGGTTCCTCGACTTCTACTTTGATCTCAGGTTCAGTTTTTATTTCTTCTTCGGGTTGTTCTGGAGATAACTCAATAGGTTTCTCAAGAGTAATTTCACCCTGTGTGATCTCTGATTCTACCCGACTTACATCGACATCGGTTGTTTCTTTGACTTCTTTAGTTTCAGGTGTGATCAACTCGGGTTTAGATTCTTTTCGCTTTATCTTTTTAGGTTTCTTTGGTTCCTCGACTTCTACTTTGATCTCAGGTTCAGTCTTTATTTCTTCTTCGGGTTGTTCTGGAGATAACTCAATAGGTTTCTCAAGAGTAATTTCACCCTGTGTGATCTCTGATTCCACCCGACTTACATCGACATCGGTTGTTTCTTTGACTTCTTTAGTTTCAGGTGTGATCAACTCGGGTTTAGATTCTTTTCGCTTTATCTTTTTAGGTTTCTTTGGTTCCTCGACTTCTACTTTAATCTCAGGTTCAGTCTTTATTTCTTCTTCGGGTTGTTCTGGAGATAACTCAATAGGTTTCTCAAGAGTAATTTCACCCTGTGTGATCTCTGATTCTACCCGACTTACATCGACATCGGTTGTTTCTTTGACCTCTTTAGTTTCAGGTGTGATCAACTCGGGTTTGGATTCTTTTCTTTTAATCTTTTTAGGTTTCTTTGGTTCCTCGACTTCTACTTTGATCTCAGGTTCAGTCTTTATTTCCTCTTCGGGTTGTTCTGGAGATAACTCAATAGGTTTCTCAAGAGTAATTTCACCCTGTGTGATCTCTGATTCTACCCGACTTACATCGACATCGGTTGTTTCTTTGACCTCTTTAGTTTCAGGTGTGATCAACTCGGGTTTGGATTCTTTTCGCTTTATCTTTTTAGGTTTCTTTGGTTCCTCGACTTCTACTTTGATCTCAGGTTCAGTCTTTATTTCCTCTTCGGGTTGTTCTGGAGATAACTCAATAGGTTTCTCAAGAGTAATTTCACCCTGTGTGATCTCTGATTCTACCCGACTTACATCGACATCGGTAGTTTCTTTGACTTCTTTAGTTTCAGGTGTGATCAACTCGGGTTTGGATTCTTTTCTTTTAATCTTTTTAGGTTTCTTTGGTTCCTCGACTTCTACTTTGATCTCAGGTTCAGTTTTTATTTCTTCTTCGGGTTGTTCTGGAGATAACTCAATAGGTTTCTCAAGAGTAATTTCACCCTGTGTGATCTCTGATTCTACCCGACTTACATCGACATCGGTTGTTTCTTTGACTTCTTTAGTTTCAGGTGTGATCAACTCGGGTTTAGATTCTTTTCGCTTTATCTTTTTAGGTTTCTTTGGTTCCTCGACTTCTACTTTAATCTCAGGTTCAGTCTTTATTTCTTCTTCGGGTTGTTCTGGAGATAACTCAATAGGTTTCTCAAGATTAATTTCACCCTGTGTGATCTCTGATTCTACCCGACTTACATCGACATCGGTTGTTTCTTTGACCTCTTTAGTTTCAGGTGTGATCAACTCGGGTTTGGATTCTTTTCTTTTAATCTTTTTAGGTTTCTTTGGTTCCTCGACTTCTACTTTGATCTCAGGTTCAGTCTTTATTTCCTCTTCGGGTTGTTCTGGAGATAACTCAATAGGTTTCTCAAGAGTAATTTCACCCTGTGTGATCTCTGATTCTACCCGACTTACATCGACATCGGTTGTTTCTTTGACCTCTTTAGTTTCAGGTGTGATCAACTCGGGTTTGGATTCTTTTCGCTTTATCTTTTTAGGTTTCTTTGGTTCCTCGACTTCTACTTTGATCTCAGGTTCAGTCTTTATTTCCTCTTCGGGTTGTTCTGGAGATAACTCAATAGGTTTCTCTTCTTTTGGTTTAAGCAATGTAATCTTTTCTTCAGCAATATCTTGAGTTTCTTCTTGAGGTTTCAAAAGCTTAATCGTTTCTTCAACAACTTCGGGTTTTTCTTCTTTTGGTTTTGGTTTAAACAATGTGATCTTTTCTTCAGCAATATCTTGAGTTTCTTCTTGAGGTTTCAAAAGCTTAATCGTTTCTTCAACGACTTCTGGTTTTTCTTCTTTTGGTTTTGGTTTAAGCAATGTGACCTTTTCTTCAGCAATATCTTGGGTTTCTTCTTGAGGTTTCAAAAGCTTAATCGTTTCTTCAACGACTTCTGGTATCTCTTCTTTTAATTTAACCTCTTTAGTTTCAGGTGTGATCAACTCGGGTTTAGATTCTTTTCGCTTTATCTTTTTAGGTTTCTTTGGTTCCTCGACTTCTACTTTGATCTCAGGTTCAGTTTTTATTTCTTCTTCGGGTTGTTCTGGAGATAACTCAATAGGTTTCTCAAGAGTAATTTCACCCTGTGTGATCTCTGATTCTACCCGACTTACATCGACATCGGTTGTTTCTTTGACTTCTTTAGTTTCAGGTGTGATCAACTCGGGTTTAGATTCTTTTCGCTTTATCTTTTTAGGTTTCTTTGGTTCCTCGACTTCTACTTTGATCTCAGGTTCAGTCTTTATTTCTTCTTCGGGTTGTTCTGGAGATAACTCAATAGGTTTCTCAAGAGTAATTTCACCCTGTGTGATCTCTGATTCTACCCGACTTACATCGACATCGGTTGTTTCTTTGACTTCTTTAGTTTCAGGTGTGATCAACTCGGGTTTAGATTCTTTTCGCTTTATCTTTTTAGGTTTCTTTGGTTCCTCGACTTCTACTTTAATCTCAGGTTCAGTCTTTATTTCTTCTTCGGGTTGTTCTGGAGATAACTCAATAGGTTTCTCAAGAGTAATTTCACCCTGTGTGATCTCTGATTCTACCCGACTTACATCGACATCGGTAGTTTCTTTGACTTCTTTAGTTTCAGGTGTGATCAACTCGGGTTTGGATTCTTTTCTTTTAATCTTTTTAGGTTTCTTTGGTTCCTCGACTTCTACTTTGATCTCAGGTTCAGTTTTTATTTCTTCTTCGGGTTGTTCTGGAGATAACTCAATAGGTTTCTCAAGAGTAATTTCACCCTGTGTGATCTCTGATTCTACCCGACTTACATCGACATCGGTTGTTTCTTTGACCTCTTTAGTTTCAGGTGTGATCAACTCGGGTTTGGATTCTTTTCGCTTTATCTTTTTAGGTTTCTTTGGTTCCTCGACTTCTACTTTGATCTCAGGTTCAGTCTTTATTTCCTCTTCGGGTTGTTCTGGAGATAACTCAATAGGTTTCTCTTCTTTTGGTTTAAGCAATGTAATCTTTTCTTCAGCAATATC
Organism: Ectemnius continuus; assembly: GCA_910591665.1. Taxonomy (NCBI): domain Eukaryota; kingdom Metazoa; phylum Arthropoda; class Insecta; order Hymenoptera; family Crabronidae; genus Ectemnius; species Ectemnius continuus. The sequence goes on from CAJUYD010000081.1 coordinate 24,933, forward strand.
TTGAGTTTCTTCTTGAGGTTTCAAAAGCTTAATCGTTTCTTCAACAACTTCGGGTTTTTCTTCTTTTGGTTTTGGTTTAAACAATGTGATCTTTTCTTCAGCAATATCTTGAGTTTCTTCTTGAGGTTTCAAAAGCTTAATCGTTTCTTCAACGACTTCTGGTTTTTCTTCTTTTGGTTTTGGTTTAAGCAATGTGACCTTTTCTTCAGCAATATCTTGGGTTTCTTCTTGAGGTTTCAAAAGCTTAATCGTTTCTTCAACGACTTCTGGTATCTCTTCTTTTAATTTAACCTCTTTAGTTTCAGGTGTGATAAACTCAGGTTTAGATTCTTTTCTTTTAATCTTTTTAGGTTTCTTTGGTTCCTCGACTTCTACTTTGATCTCAGGTTCAGTCTTTATTTCCTCTTCGGGTTGTTCTGGAGATAACTCAATAGGTTTCTCAAGAGTAATTTTACCCTGTGTGATCTCTGATTCTACCCGACTTACATCGACATCGGTTGTTTCTTTGACCTCTTTAGTTTCAGGTGTGATCAACTCGAGTTTGGATTCTTTTCGCTTTATCTTTTTAGGTTTCTTTGGTTCCTCGACTTCTACTTTGATCTCAGGTTCAGTCTTTATTTCCTCTTCGGGTTGTTCTGGAGATAACTCAATAGGTTTCTCAAGAGTAATTTCACTCTGTGTGATCTCTGATTCTACCCGACTTACATCGACATCGGTTGTTTCTTTGACTTCTTTAGTTTCAGGTGTGATCAACTCGGGTTTAGATTCTTTTCGCTTTATCTTTTTAGGTTTCTTTGGTTCCTCGACTTCTACTTTGATCTCAGGTTCAGTCTTTATTTCTTCTTCGGGTTGTTCTGGAGATAACTCAATAGGTTTCTCAAGAGTAATTTCACCCTGTGTGATCTCTGATTCTACCCGACTTACATCGACATCGGTTGTTTCTTTGACCTCTTTAGTTTCAGGTGTGATCAACTCGGGTTTGGATTCTTTTCTTTTAATCTTTTTAGGTTTCTTTGGTTCCTCGACTTCTACTTTGATCTCAGGTTCAGTCTTTATTTCTTCTTCGGGTTGTTCTGGAGATAACTCAATAGGTTTCTCAAGAGTAATTTCACCCTGTGTGATCTCTGATTCCACCCGACTTACATCGACATCGGTTGTTTCTTTGACCTCTTTAGTTTCAGGTGTGATCAACTCGGGTTTAGATTCTTTTCGCTTTATCTTTTTAGGTTTCTTTGGTTCCTCGATTTCTACTTTGATCTCAGGTTCAGTCTTTATTTCTTCTTCGGGTTGTTCTGGAGATAACTCAATAGGTTTCTCAAGAGTAATTTCACCCTGTGTGATCTCTGATTCTACCCGACTTACATCGACATCGGTAGTTTCTTTGACTTCTTTAGTTTCAGGTGTGATCAACTCGGGTTTGGATTCTTTTCTTTTAATCTTTTTAGGTTTCTTTGGTTCCTCGACTTCTACTTTGATCTCAGGTTCAGTCTTTATTTCCTCTTCGGGTTGTTCTGGAGATAACTCTATTGGTTTCTCATCTTTTGGTTTTGTTTTTATCAATGTAATCTTTTCTTCAGCAATAAGTTGAGTATCTTCTTCAGGTTTTAAAAGCTTAATCGTTTCTTCAATGACTTCTGGTATTTCTTTTTTTGATTTTGGTTTACGTAATGTTACTTTTTGTTCAATTTCTTCTGAGGCCTCATCTTTAGGTATAGGCTCAGTGAATTTCATAGTTTCTTCAACTGTTTTCTCAACGGTTTCGGGTAACTCTTCTTTTATCTTTGGTTCAATTGTCTCTTCATCAACATCCTGAACTTCTTCTTTAGGCACCGTTTCAAAAACGTCAATTGATTCAGATGGGAGAGAATCATCTTCTAAAATAAAATTAAAAAAATTATTAATTCAATAAAATTTACATATTAAATTAGAATATTAATTGAAACATTTTACTACACTACTACCTTTGACTAATTCAATATTCATTTCAAGATTTAGATTGTCAAGTAATTGACTATCATTTTCAGTAAAATCTGATATTTCAATATCATCATGTTCAACATTAATTTTAATCACTCTTTCTTGTTTCTCAAATGTAACTATTGGTTCGGTTTGTATTAGTAAATTATCGTTGATTGTCTTATCGGAAACGTCTTCGAATAATAAATCGCTAGTGGGAGAAAATTCGGTTGGTATTTCAAATTTAATTTTTCCTTCAGTTATTTTAGTTTCCGACGGAGATTCTGGAGTCTTTTTAGTTTCAGGTGTAATCAACTCTGGTTTGGATTCTTTTCGCTTTAACTTTTTAGGCTTCTTCGTTTCTTCGACTTCAACCTTTGTTTCTGTTTCTGGTTTAAGTTCTTTTTCAGTTTCCTCAGGAGATAATTCAGTTGGTTTCTCTAAAGCTATCATGCCTTCTGTGATTTCAGTTTCTTCTCTTGACACCTCGACATCAACTTTCTCTTCAACTTCTTTTTCTTCTGGAGTAATCAACTCTGGTTTGGACTCTTTTCGTTTGATCTTTTTTACTTTCTTAGTTACTTCGATTTCAACTGAAGTTTCAGTCTCTGGTTTAATTTCTTTTTCAGTTTCCTCAGGAGATAATTCCGTTGGTTTCTCCAGAGAGATCACACCTTCTGTGATTTCGGTTTCTTTTTGCGAAACATCGACATCAACTTTTTCTTCAACTTCTTTGTCTTCTGGGGCAATCAACTCTGGTTTGGACTCTTTTCGTTTGATCTTTTTTACTTTCTTTGTTACTTCTACCTCAACCTTTGTTTCTGTTTCTGGTTTGAGTTCTTCGATTTCTTCCTCAGGAGATATTTCAGTTGGTTTCTCTAGAGCGATCACACCTTCTGTGATTTCAGTTTCTTCTCTTGACACTTCGACATCAACTTTTTCTTCAACTTCTTTGTCTTCTGGGGCAATCAACTCTGGTTTGGACTCTTTTCGTTTGATCTTTTTTACTTTCTTAGTTACTTCGATTTCAACTGAAGTTTCAGTCTCTGGTTTAATTTCTTTTTCAGTTTCCTCAGGAGATAATTCCGTTGGTTTCTCCAGAGAGATCACACCTTCTGTGATTTCGGTTTCTTCTCTTGACACCTCGACATCAACTTTTTCTTCAACTTCTTTGTCTTCTGGAGCAATCAACTCTGGTTTGGACTCTTTTCGTTTGATCTTTTTTACTTTCTTAGTTACTTCGATTTCAACCGAAGTTTCAGTCTCTGGTTTAATTTCTTTTTCAGTTTCCTCAGGAGATAATTCCGTTGGTTTCTCAAGAGAGATCACACCTTCTGTGATTTCGGTTTCTTCTCTTGACACCTCGACATCAACTTTCTCTTCAACTTCTTTTTCTTCTGGAGTAATCAACTCTGGTTTGGACTCTTTTCGTTTGATCTTTTTTACTTTCTTAGTTACTTCGATTTCAACTGAAGTTTCAGTCTCTGGTTTAATTTCTTTTTCAGTTTCCTCAGGAGATAATTCCGTTGGTTTCTCCAGAGAGATCACACCTTCTGTGATTTCGGTTTCTTTTTGCGAAACATCGACATCAACTTTTTCTTCAACTTCTTTGTCTTCTGGAGCAATCAACTCTGGTTTGGACTCTTTTCGTTTGATCTTTTTTACTTTCTTAGTTACTTCAATTTCAACTGAAGTTTCAGTCTCTGGTTTAATTTCTTTTTCAGTTTCCTCAGGAGATAATTCCGTTGGTTTCTCCAGAGAGATCACACCTTCTGTGATTTCGGTTTCTTCTCTTGACACCTCGACATCAACTTTCTCTTCAACTTCTTTTTCTTCTGGAGTAATCAACTCTGGTTTGGACTCTTTTCGTTTGATCTTTTTTACTTTCTTAGTTACTTCGATTTCAACTGAAGTTTCAGTCTCTGGTTTAATTTCTTTTTCAGTTTCCTCAGGAGATAATTCCGTTGGTTTCTCCAGAGAGATCACACCTTCTGTGATTTCGGTTTCTTTTTGCGAAACATCGACATCAACTTTTTCTTCAACTTCTTTGTCTTCTGGGGCAATCAACTCTGGTTTGGACTCTTTTCGTTTGATCTTTTTTACTTTCTTTGTTACTTCGACTTCAACAGAAGTTTCAGTTTCTGGCTTGAGTTCTTCGATTGCTTCCTCAGGGGATATTTCAGTTGGTTTCTCTAGAGCGATCACACCTTCGGTGATTTCAGTTTCTTCTCTTGACACTTCGACATCAACTTTTTCTTCAACTTCTTTGTCTTCTGGAGCAATCAACTCTGGTTTGGACTCTTTTCGTTTGATCTTTTTTACTTTCTTTGTTACTTCTACCTCAACCTTTGTTTCTGTTTCTGGTTTGAGTTCTTCGATTTCTTCCTCAGGAGATATTTCAGTTGGTTTCTCTAGAGCGATCACACCTTCTGTGATTTCAGTTTCTTCTCGTGACACTTCGACATCAACTTTCTCTTCAACTTCTTTTTCTTCTGGAGTAATCAACTCTGGTTTGGACTCTTTTCGTTTGATCTTTTTTACTTTCTTTGTTACTTCGACTTCAACAGAAGTTTCAGTTTCTGGCTTGAGTTCTTCGATTGCTTCCTCAGGGGATAATTCAGTTGGTTTCTCTAGAGCGATCACACCTTCGGTGATTTCAGTTTCTTCTCGTGACACTTCGACATCAACTTTCTCTTCAACTTCTTTTTCTTCTGGAGTAATCAACTCTGGTTTGGACTCTTTTCGTTTGATCTTTTTTACTTTCTTAGTTACTTCGATTTCAACTGAAGTTTCAGTCTCTGGTTTAATTTCTTTTTCAGTTTCCTCAGGAGATAATTCCGCTGGTTTCTCCAGAGAGATCACACCTTCTGTGATTTCGGTTTCTTTTTGCGAAACATCGACATCAACTTTTTCTTCAACTTCTTTGTCTTCTGGGGCAATCAACTCTGGTTTGGACTCTTTTCGTTTGATCTTTTTTACTTTCTTTGTTACTTCGACTTCAACAGAAGTTTCAGTTTCTGGCTTGAGTTCTTCGATTGCTTCCTCAGGGGATATTTCAGTTGGTTTCTCTAGAGCGATCACACCTTCGGTGATTTCAGTTTCTTCTCTTGACACTTCGACATCAACTTTTTCTTCAACTTCTTTGTCTTCTGGAGCAATCAACTCTGGTTTGGACTCTTTTCGTTTGATCTTTTTTACTTTCTTTGTTACTTCTACCTCAACCTTTGTTTCTGTTTCTGGTTTGAGTTCTTCGATTTCTTCCTCAGGAGATATTTCAGTTGGTTTCTCTAGAGCGATCACACCTTCTGTGATTTCAGTTTCTTCTCGTGACACTTCGACATCAACTTTCTCTTCAACTTCTTTTTCTTCTGGAGTAATCAACTCTGGTTTGGACTCTTTTCGTTTGATCTTTTTTACTTTCTTTGTTACTTCGACTTCAACAGAAGTTTCAGTTTCTGGCTTGAGTTCTTCGATTGCTTCCTCAGGGGATAATTCAGTTGGTTTCTCTAGAGCGATCACACCTTCGGTGATTTCAGTTTCTTCTCGTGACACTTCGACATCAACTTTCTCTTCAACTTCTTTTTCTTCTGGAGTAATCAACTCTGGTTTGGACTCTTTACGTTTGATCTTTTTTACTTTCTTTGTTACTTCTACCTCAACCTTTGTTTCTGTTTCTGGTTTAATTTCTTTTTCAGTTTCCTCAGGAGATAATTCCGCTGGTTTCTCCAGAGAGATCACACCTTCGGTGATTTCAGTTTCTTCTCTTGACACTTCGACATCAACTTTTTCTTCAACTTCTTTGTCTTCTGGAGCAATCAACTCTGGTTTGGACTCTTTTCTTTTGATCTTTTTCACTTTCTTTGTTACTTCTACCTCAACCTTTGTTTCTGTTTCTGGTTTGAGTTCTTCGATTGCTTCCTCAGGGGATAATTCAGTTGGTTTCTCTAGAGCGATCACACCTTCGGTGATTTCAGTTTCTTCTCGTGACACTTCGACATCAACTTTCTCTTCAACTTCTTTTTCTTCTGGAGTAATCAACTCTGGTTTGGACTCTTTTCGTTTGATCTTTTTTACTTTCTTTGTTACTTCGACTTCAACAGAAGTTTCAGTTTCTGGCTTGAGTTCTTCGATTGCTTCCTCAGGGGATATTTCAGTTGGTTTCTCTAGAGCGATCACACCTTCGGTGATTTCAGTTTCTTCTCTTGACACTTCGACATCAACTTTTTCTTCAACTTCTTTGTCTTCTGGAGCAATCAACTCTGGTTTGGACTCTTTTCTTTTGATCTTTTTCACTTTCTTTGTTACTTCTACCTCAACCTTTGTTTCTGTTTCTGGTTTAAGTTCTTCGATTGCTTCCTCAGGGGATAATTCAGTTGGTTTCTCTAGAGCGATCACACCTTCTGTAATTTCAGTTTCTTCTCTTGACACCTCGACATCAACTTTCTCTTCAACTTCTTTTTCTTCTGGAGTAATCAACTCTGGTTTGGACTCTTTTCGTTTGATCTTTTTTACTTTCTTTGTTACTTCGACTTCAACAGAAGTTTCAGTTTCTGGCTTGAGTTCTTCGATTGCTTCCTCAGGGGATATTTCAGTTGGTTTCTCTAGAGCGATCACACCTTCGGTGATTTCAGTTTCTTCTCTTGACACTTCGACATCAACTTTTTCTTCAACTTCTTTGTCTTCTGGAGCAATCAACTCTGGTTTGGACTCTTTTCTTTTGATCTTTTTCACTTTCTTTGTTACTTCTACCTCAACCTTTGTTTCTGTTTCTGGTTTAAGTTCTTCGATTGCTTCCTCAGGGGATAATTCAGTTGGTTTCTCTAGAGCGATCACACCTTCTGTAATTTCAGTTTCTTCTCTTGACACCTCGACATCAACTTTCTCTTCAACTTCTTTTTCTTCTGGAGTAATCAACTCTGGTTTGGACTCTTTTCGTTTGATCTTTTTTACTTTCTTTGTTACTTCGACTTCAACAGAAGTTTCAGTTTCTGGCTTGAGTTCTTCGATTGCTTCCTCAGGGGATAATTCAGTTGGTTTCTCTAGAGCGATCACACCTTCGGTGATTTCAGTTTCTTCTCTTGACACTTCGACATCAACTTTTTCTTCAACTTCTTTGTCTTCTGGAGCAATCAACTCTGGTTTGGACTCTTTTCTTTTGATCTTTTTCACTTTCTTTGTTACTTCTACCTCAACCTTTGTTTCTGTTTCTGGTTTGAGTTCTTCGATTGCTTCCTCAGGGGATAATTCAGTTGGTTTCTCTAGAGCGATCACACCTTCGGTGATTTCAGTTTCTTCTCTTGACACCTCGACATCAACTTTCTCTTCAACTTCTTTGTCTTCTGGAGCAATCAACTCTGGTTTGGACTCTTTTCTTTTGATCTTTTTCACTTTCTTTGTTACTTCTACCTCAACCTTTGTTTCTGTTTCTGGTTTAATTTCTTTTTCAGTTTCCTCAGGAGATAATTCCGCTGGTTTCTCCAGAGAGATCACACCTTCGGTGATTTCAGTTTCTTCTCTTGACACTTCGACATCAACTTTTTCTTCAACTTCTTTGTCTTCTGGAGCAATCAACTCTGGTTTGGACTCTTTTCTTTTGATCTTTTTCACTTTCTTTGTTACTTCTACCTCAACCTTTGTTTCTGTTTCTGGTTTGAGTTCTTCGATTTCTTCCTCAGGAGATAATTCCGTTGGTTTCTCCAGAGAGATCACACCTTCTGTGATTTCAGTTTCCTCTCGTGACACCTCGGCATCAACTTTCTCTTCAACTTCTTTGTCTTCTGGGGCAATCAACTTTGGTTTGGACTCTTTTCGTTTGATCTTTTTTACTTTCTTAGTTACTTCGATTTCAACCGAAGTTTCAGTCTCTGGTTTAATTTCTTTTTCAGTTTCCTCGGGAGATAATTCAGTTGGTTTCTCTAGAGCGATCACACCTTCGGTGATTTCAGTTTCTTCTCTTGACACCTCGACATCAACTTTCTCTTCAACTTCTTTGTCTTCTGGGGCAATCAACTCTGGTTTGGACTCTTTTCGTTTGATCTTTTTTACTTTCTTAGTTACTTCGATTTCAACCGAAGTTTCAGTCTCTGGTTTAATTTCTTTTTCAGTTTCCTCAGGAGATAATTCCGTTGGTTTCTCCAGAGAGATCACACCTTCTGTGATTTCGGTTTCTTTTTGCGAAACATCGACATCAACTTTTTCTTCAACTTCTTTGTCTTCTGGCGCAATCAACTCTGGTTTGGACTCTTTTCTTTTGATCTTTTTCACTTTCTTTGTTACTTCTACCTCAACCTTTGTTTCTGTTTCTGGTTTTAGTTCTTCGATTTCTTCCTCAGGAGATATTTCAGTTGGTTTCTCTAGAGCGATCACACCTTCGGTGATTTCAGTTTCTTCTCTTGACACCTCGACATCAACTTTCTCTTCAACTTCTTTGTCTTCTGGGGCAATCAACTCTGGTTTGGACTCTTTTCGTTTGATCTTTTTTACTTTCTTAGTTACTTCGATTTCAACCGAAGTTTCAGTCTTTGGTTTAATTTCTTTTTCAGTTTCCTCAGGAGATAATTCCGTTTGTTTCTCCAGAGAGATCACACCTTCTGTGATTTCGGTTTCTTTTTGCGAAACATCGACATCAACTTTTTCTTCAACTTCTTTGTCTTCTGGGGCAATCAACTCTGGTTTGGACTCTTTTCGTTTGATCTTTTTTACTTTCTTAGTTACTTCGATTTCAACCGAAGTTTCAGTCTCTGGTTTAATTTCTTTTTCTGTTGTTTCTGGTACTAACTCAATCGGTTCTTCAGCTATTTCAGCTTTAGCCATTTCTTTCCCTCTTTCTTCACTTTGATCATAATGTGATTGGAAAGTGTTTATATATTTTGTTTCAATAAGCACCTCTCTTATCACTTTCACCTTTTCTTGTTTCATCTCTTCATAATTGATTACCCCAATATCCTCGAGTGTTTTAAAATTATCTTCAACATCACGAATTACCACAATTTCTTTCTTTTCATTGCTTATCGTTTTAACTTTTTCTAACACTTCGGTATTATCCGATACAGCTATCGCTTCAATAGGTTGTATCCTCACCTTTGAATGTTCTTCAACGTTAGGCTTCTTCTTCAACTCCTTGGTATTTCCAAAACAAAGTGTCTCATCTGAGGATGTAAAAATGGCATGAGTTTTATTCAATTAATTGAACAAATCTCAGTGATGTCTTTCATTCCTTAGCGTTTACATTTAATATATTTTAAAAAAATTTAACATTTAAATAACATTTACCATGCCAAATTATATAGTAAATAGTAAATTATATATATATATATAAATATATATATAAAGCATCATATATATATAAATATTTTCTTTAAAATATTCAAAGCAACCTTTTGAATTTATATAAATTATATAATTAATTATATATAAAATATATATCACTGCCAGTTCAAAGCAAAATTTAAATAATTTAAATAAAAAATTTTTAAATATATAATTATATACATATATCTATAAATATATTGTAGTTAGAATTTAAAAGCAAAGACATACCACATTTGTAATAATTGTTTCCTTCTTCATTTAATATCATCGAATAGCTTGGCTTCTTTTCCATCGGTGTTATTGTCTTTAAAGGTTTAATTTTTTCAAACACTTCATTCACTTTAATGACCGGATGATGAAGTAGATTCTCATGGGATACTTTAGCATTGATCATAATAGGACGAAAATCTTTCATTGTTGTTATACTTTCATAAACTATTGGCTCTTCAATGGTAATGGCACGTTGTAATATACATTCAATTAATGCATTAGATAATTGAATAGGTTTCGATTGTACCAATGGATGATAGATGAGAACATCGTCCATTGTCATATGATGTTCAACTTTTAAATGTTGATCAAGCTTATTCAATGTAATCGGTGATAAAACATTTGGTGGTATTATAAAATTAAGATTCGAATGTGTTACTTGAAGTGGTGTACAATAATTTAATTTAACATTAGCATATTTTGAAGTAGTATCCACTTGGCTTAGCTTAACCGTTTCAAAAACATCACGTGTTTCAACAACCAACGCTTTAATAGTATCAAACGATATTCTTGCATTATGAACCATCGGTGCTGGCTTAAGTTTAAGATGTTTAATTGAATCGAACTCTTGGGATATCGTCTGTGAACAGCAATTAGTCATCACCACCGACATTTGAGCAAAGTGAGCTTTGGGTTTAGGTCTTAGATCATAACAATACTTAGATTCATCTTCAAGTGTTATGATTGAATAATCATTCGGTTTGATAATATCCAATGGTGCTCCATCTGAAAATATTAATAAATTAGAATTTAATTCAGAAAAAATTGAATTAAAAAAATTGTTTATATGTGAAAATGGCCGTGAAAAACTGAAAAAAAAATTATGTTTAATACCGAGATTAGTAGTTTCTATTCTAAGGTTGTTAATAGGGGAGGAAGGTGGCTCAGCGATTAAAGGTTGTGACGAGGATTCGGTAGGAAATGTTTGAGAGGGATTGGGTTCAAATGGTTGGTCGCTATCGGAATGTAATGGAATCGATTCGGAAAGTTTGATTGGGGTGGAAGTTGAAACTTCAGTTAAATGTAATTTCTCAACATCTTCAATAACTTTGGATTGATTATCTTGAGATATTTTAATCAGATTTAATGTCTCAGTGTCTGGAGAGGTTTCAGTTGATATTTCTTCCGGTTTCTTTGCCGTTTTAAGTTTTTTGGTAAAAGAAACAACGATTTCTGAGTCTTCTGGCATCACTTCTGTTACCTCTGGTTGATCATCGGAAACTAATTCAATTGGTTTTAATGTCTCAAAGTCAAGAGGTGTCTCAGTTGTTATATCTTCAGGTTTCTTAAGCATTTTGATTTTTTTAATGATCTTTTTCTTGGTTACATCGATCTCTGATTCTTCTCGATCTAATTCCTCAGCTAAAGATTCAATGATTTCTGAGTCTTCGGGAACCACTTCAGTTACATCGGGTTGATCCTCAGGAGCTAGTTCAGTTGGCTTAACCTTTTCGACATCAAGAGGTGTTTCAGTTGTTATATCTTCAGGTTTCTTGAGCATTTTGATTTTTTTAATAATCTTTTTCTTGGTGACATCGATCTCTGATTCATCTCGATGTAATTCTTCAGTTACAGATTCAACGATTTCTGAGTCTTCTGGAACAACTTCTGTTACCTCGGGTTTATCCTCAGGAGCTTGTTCAGTTGGTTGTGATGTCTCAATGTCAAGAAGTGTTTCAGTTGTCACATCCTCAGGTTTCTTTGGCTTTTTAAGTTTTTTCGTGATCTTTCTCTTGGTGACATCGATCTCTGATTCCTCTCGATCTAATTCTTCAGTTACAGATTCGACGATTTCTGCGTCTTCTGGAACCATTTCTGTTACCTCGGGTTGATCCTCCGAAACTAGTTCAGTCGGCTTAAACTTTTCGACATCAAGAGGTGTTTCAGTTGTCACATCCTCAGTTTTCTTTGGCTTTTTAAGTTTTTTAGTGATCTTTCTCTTGGTGACATCGATCTCTGATTCTTCTCGATCTAATTCCTCAGCTACAGATTCAATGATTTCTGCATCTTCTGGAACAACTTCTGTTACCTCTGGTTGATCCTCGGAAGCTTGTTCAGTTGGTTTTGATGTCTCAATGTCACGAGGTGTTTCAGTTGTCATATCCTCAGGTTTCTTTGGTTTTTTAAGTTTTTTAGTAATTTTTCTCTTGGTGACATCGATCTCTGATTCTTCCCGATCCAATTCCTCAGTTACAGATTCAACGATTTCTGAGTCTTCTGGAACCACTTCAGTTACCTCGGGTTGATCCTCGGGAGCTTGTTCAATTGGCATTGATGTCTCAATGTCAAGGGGTGTCTCAGTTAACTTTACCTTTTCGACATCAAGAGATGTTTCAGTTGTCATATCCTCAGGTTTCTTTGGCTTTTTAAGTTTTTTAGTGATCTTTCTTTTGGTGACATCGATCTCTGATTCTTGTCGATCTAATTCCTCAATAACTGAAACAACGATTTCTGAGTCTTCTGGAACAACTTCAGTTATCTCGGGTTGATCCTCAGGAGCTAGTTCAGTCGGCTTAACCTTTTCGACATCAAGAGGTGTCTCAATTGTCACATCCTCAGGTTTCTTTGGTTTTTTGATCTTTTTAGTTAGCTTTCTTTTGGTGACATCGATCTCTGATTCTTCTCGATCCAAATCCTCAGTTACAGATTCCATGATTTCTGAGTCTTCTGGAACAACTTCTGTTACCTCGGGTTGATCCTCGGGAGCTTGTTCAATTGGCATTGATGTCTCAATGTCAAGGGGTGTCTCAGTTAACTTAACCTTTTCGACATCAAGAGATGTTTCAGTTGTCATATCCTCAGGTTTCTTTGGCTTTTTAAGTTTTTTAGTGATCTTTCTTTTGGTGACATCGATCTCTGATTCTTGTCGATCTAATTCCTCAGTAACTGAAACAACGATTTCTGAGTCTTCTGGAACAACTTCAGTTATCTCGGGTTGATCCTCAGGAGCTTGTTCAGTTGGTTTTGATGTTTCAATGTCAAGAGGTGTTTCAATTGTCACATCCTCAGGTTTCTTTGGTTTTTTGATCTTTTTAGTTAGCTTTCTCTTGGTGACATCGGTCTCTGATTCTTCTCGATCCAAATCCTCAGTTACAGATTCTATGATTTCTGAGTCTTCTGGAACAACTTCTTTTACTTCAGGTTGATCCTCCGAAACTAGTTCAGTCGGCTTAACCTTTTCGACATCAAGAGATTTTTCAGTTGTCACATCCTCAGGTTTCTTTGGTTTTTTGATCTTTTTAGTTATCTTTCTCTTGGTGACATCGATCTCTGATTCTTCTCGATCCAAATCCTCAGTTACAGATTCCATGATTTCTGAGTCTTCTGGAACAACTTCTTTTACTTCAGGTTGATCTTCTGGTGTAAATTCGGTTGGTTTTGATTTCTCAATATCTAAAGTGGTATCAGTTGTTATATCCTCAGGTTTATTTGGCTTTTTAAGTTTTTTAGTGATCTTTCTCTTGGTGACATCGATCTCTGACTCTTCTCGATCTAATCCCTCAGTAACTGATACAACGATTTCTGCGTCTTCTGGAACCATTTCTGTTACCTCGGGTTGATCCTCCGAAACTAGTTCAGTCGGCTTAACCTTTTCGACATCAAGAGATCTTTCAGTTGTCACATCCTCAGGTTTCTTTGGCTTTTTGATCTTTTTAGTTAGCTTTTTCTTGGTGACATCGATCTCTGATTCTTCTTGATCTAATTCCTCAGTTACAAATTCGTCGAATTCTGAGTCTTCTGGAACAATTTCTGTTACCTCGGGTTGATCCTCGGGAGCTTGTTCAGTTGGTTTTGATGTCTCAATGTCAAGAGGTGTTTCAGTTGTCACATCCTCAGGTTTCTTTGGTTTTTTAAGTTTTTTAGTTAGCTTTCTCTTGGTGACATCGATCTCTGATTCTTCTCGATCTATTTCCTCAGTAACTGAAACAACGATTTCTGAATCTTCTGGAACAACTTCTGTTACCTCGGGTTGATCCTCCGAAACTAGTTCAGTCGGCTTAACCTTTTCGACATCAAGAGATCTTTCAGTTGTCACATCCTCAGGTTTTTTTGGCTTTTTGATCTTTTTAGTTAGCTTTCTTTTGGTGACATCGATCTCTGATTCTTCTCGATCTAATTCTTCAGTTACAGATTCGACGATTTCTGCGTCTTCTGGAACAACTTCTGTTACCTCGGGTTGATCCTCGGGAGCTTGTTCAGTTGGCTTTGATGTCTCAATGTCAAGAAGTGTTTCAGTTGTCACATCCTCAGGTTTCTTTGGTTTTTTAAGTTTTTTCGTGATCTTTCTCTTGGTG